>PVKE010005295.1:0-59712 GCA_004027555.1 Craseonycteris thonglongyai
TTGTCTTCAGTGCATATTTATTTCTATTTTACTTTTGACAGATAGAGAGAGAGACAGAGACAGAGACAGTTAGAGAACCGAACTGTGGGAACTCCCCAGTTCAGCATGTGGGTCCGCCTGGGCCGGAGCCGGGATTCGATCCTCGGTCCTCGTGGCCTCAAAGCGAGCGCTCAACCCGCTGAGCCGTCCCGGCTTTCCCCTGTCAAGCTTTTAAGTATGACCATTAACTTAGCTACTGACACAACCATGAAAGTAATTTTCAGGAGAGATTTTTTTTTTTTTTTAATTGTAGGGTCCACATTGCATTGAGTATTCAGAACCAACAGCAAAAACAAAACAAAACAATCCTCCCCCCACACACACACACAAAATAAAACTACAGCCTTCCATCATAAATTATAATTCTGCTTAAATTTTTTCTAACTTAAGAGACACAGAAAGAAGACAAGAATTTGGTTGGATATAGAATGAACCCAGAACACACAACCTATTGGCTCAGTTTAGGAAACATTGGTAGAAGCATTCATTTCCCCTATGTAACAGCATGTGAGAGCTCTTTTAAAATCTTACTTCCAAATGTAAATTATATATATTGCTCTGAAGTCAGTACAATTTGAGGCATCTAAACTTAAATTAATTTAAAAATAAGAATAAACAATTTAAATATAGCTAAACTTTGAATCAGTAAAAAGTTATAGTGACTAGTATGTGCTCAAAACATGGTTCTGTTACACTGTAAGATCATTTAATGAAAGTATGATATTCTAACTTGCTGTGTCTAGGAGATTCCATTACTTGTTTCCTTCTAAGCTCACATATAACACAATATAAAAATATGTTATATATTTTCACACACTGTGGTTATCTGTTCAAAACTAACTTAAAAATCAGCATTTCCTCTAAGTAACATGAGGTTTACACTATTACAATTTTTTTTTAGTTGATTTGATAAAGTGAGCCCAAGACCGAAACTTTATATAAATTCAGCTTTTCTTTGTGATTAAAAGTTAAATCATGATAAAAGTTTCTGTTTGAATATTTGTAAGTCCAACATGTTTTACAGAACTCTACAAAACCACCAACACCACAGTGAAACATCAGCAGTACAACCAGGAGATGTTATCAGGTTCAATTACGTCAATGAGGTTTTATTTCATTGTTCCCTTTGCAGCCAAAAAGAAAAACATGTATGTGTCTTCAAATCAGACTTACAGAGCTGTTACATTTATGTGAGATTTAAAATAATATTATGGTACAGCTGTGAATTAACTGTTACAACATCCTTGTTCTCTTATTTCTTGATGACATTTTATCTGAGCTTCATGTACAAATCTATGCTAATAGAGCTGATTGAATTTCATTATTTCCAGTTTTTTCTATTTCTTTTTCTTACAACTTAGACTCAATGAAGAAAAATTTTTAACTCTTTGTGTTTACTGAATGTAAACCAAAAACATAGCCAAAAAGTTAAACTAAAACTGTACTTTCTAATAGTCTAAAGTACAAAGATAACCACCGCGCTGTATACCTGAAACTAAAATGAAATAATATTGAATATCAACTCTAATAAAAAAGTATATAGTCATGGGAAGTAAAGTACAGCATAGGAAATATAGTCAAATGGTATTGTAATAGCTATGTAAGGGGTCAGATGGGTAGCAGACTTGTTGGGGTTATCACTTTGTGAAGTGTGTAAATGTCTAACCAATATGTTGTTTTGTACACCTGAAACTAATAATAAAGAGCAGATAAACATGAGGTAAGTGAGTAAAATATGAAAATACTGAAGTCATTCATTGGAATAGGTAGAACTTTAAACAAATAACAATTTCTTAATTCTATATCCTACTGACAGACTAATAAGCATTTAAAAATTTTATCCATTAACTCTTAGGGGATTGTTTTCATCACTTGATGTACTGAAATTGAACAAAACACTTTTTTTAACCTTCAGATTTTCAGAAACATTTTTAAAGGTACAAAACAATTCCACATGTCATGATCTAATTAAAACACAGAAAACCATTTTTTGAATATATAAAATTGCCTCTATTTTACCAGTATTCTTATTTTTTTTATATAGACCAAATTTTTTTTTAAATTTTTATTTATTTATTTATGACAGAGAGAGAGAGAGAGAGAGAGAGACAGAGACAGAGACAGAGACAAAGAGAGACGTGAGCTGAGGGAACTCCCCAGTTCAGCATATGGGTCCGCACAGGCCAGGGCCGGGATTCGATCCCAGGTCCCCAGCGCTGCAAAGTGAGTGCTTAACCCACTGAGCCATCCTGGCTTCCCTTACCAGTATTCTTAATCTCTTATTCTCTCTCAGGTGTGTCCAACCTTTTGGCTTCCCTGTGCCACATTGGAGGAAGAATTGTCTTGGGCCACACATAAAATACACTAAAACAATAGCTGATGAGCTAAAAAAGAGAAATCACAAAAAAAGACCTCATAATGTCTTTTAAAAGTTTAGGAATTTGTGTTGAGCTGCATTCAAAGCCATCCTGGGCCACATGTGGCCTATGGGCCGCAGGTGGACAAGCTTGCTCTGCATGTTTTCACATTTTTGCCTACCTACTTCTCTTCTAGACCTCCTATGTCTTTCTGGATGTTTCTTGGTCCAGGCCTAAGCTGGTTTCTCTAGCTTATGGATGAGTAAAACTTTATTGCCATCTCTGACACAGATCCCACATTCTCACTGAGAGATATATATTCTGGCAAAAATAACTGTAAAAATTGGGATTGTAAACCTTTAAAAATATAATTTCTATTTTCCTCCTATTTTGAATAGTTTTATTAAACTACAACATAATTTTCAGTATAATTTAAAGAAGAGATTAAATTTATAATAGTTAATATTTAAAAGACCTTACTAAAACACTTGAATAATTCAGGATTGCATGAGGAATAGCTAAATAAATATTTTAGACTTCTAAGTATGATTTATGAACAAGACCAAAAGAAAAATAGGCCCCTCAATTCACTAACAGGAATATGCTATAAATTTGACTCCAGGTCTGGAAAAAAAACAGATCCCATGTCAAGATCCTTCTGGGGAGATTAACCTAAAATGATGGTCTCAAGACTAAAATCGAAAACACCTCCATCTATACATAAAATATCTGGGACAGACTGATGCTAGAGCCCAGTTTCTCAAAAACTATACTACAATGCCTCCCACCTACTTAGAACTCAACAGAGGAGACTGTTTGCTTCCTTCCTCCAATCAGCTCATACAACTAAAATACCCACAAATCACACTGGCTTTCAAGTAAAACAAAGGAACTGGCTGGTCCTACAACAGCATACCCTCTGCCTAACAAAACAAATACACCACATATTTTCTTCTCTGATTGTCCTTTATAATTTAGGTGGGGACAGATAAATTATAGTTTAGACTTACATATGATGAGCCAACCAAAGCCAGCCTTACTGGTATAATAGTTAATGTATTGAGAAAAAATTAAAAACTAACTCTTGAAAATCCTCGGCTGGAAATCCCTTTGTTTAGGAATTCCACTCTTAGGCTCTTTTGTTATCTCTCTTATTTATGCTGTGTGTACACAGACATATGACCTTTGCATTTCCAAATAACACAATGGAAACTGCTAATGGTATTTAACCATGAGAAGAGATTGTAAGTATATTTCATCATCAATTTGTAATCTCTTGAAGAGGGTTAATACTCTTCTAGGACAAAGCTAGAAATTCCCTTTAAGGGCTCAGCTCCAGGCTTTGCTACCTCTCTATGCACCCTACCCTGCCTTTTGATCATTAGATCTGTCCCAGGACCATTCTGAGTACTGGAGTTTCTCATTTTCAAATATGGGTTCTGTCCAACCCATCTTTGGACAGAGGTTGGAAAGCACTGCAGATACTATCTAAATATTGTTTGGGCCATAAATCTGAAAGAGAACAAATAATGACAGTAACCCCTTTAAGTGTCTTTCCATTTCCTCAGACTTCTTCTGTCTCATTGCAATTAAAGTAAAAACTTACTTTAAAAAGAGAAGGCACTCTCAAATCTGGCAAACCATAAGCAATAAAAAAGAAAGAAGGGAATGCTGGCATAGCTGAGCCAGTTGAGAGGTTGCCTTACAACCGCGAGGTCTGGGAATCAAATCCTGGCCCAGACCCACACAAACCCTTATGCTGAACTGCAGCACAACTCATAACCGGTGGGATGTCGGTGAAGGTTCTCACCTCCCATGAGGGAGACCCCAGTTCAGTTCCCGCCCTGCGCGGCCCACATCCACCTATGTGGAATAAAACTATGTCACAACTAATGATGTACAACTATGGGAGACTGCTCTAGGCCCTCCCCCCTTCTGTTTCTCTCTCTCTCTCTCTCTCTCTCTCTCTCTCTCTCTCTCTCTCTCTTTCTCTCACACCTTCTCTCAAACAGTAAATCTTGAATGAATGGAAAGAAGGAAGGAACGAAGGGAGGAAGGAAGGGAGGAGAAAACGGGTGCTTATTATGTGAGGCACTTTGCTGAGAGCTTTATATATAATGAAATTTAGATTAAATAACTTTTGAATGAATAAATGACTCACTTAAAACATTTCTTTTTCCCTATATTAATCTAATTCAATATAGATATTTCTGACTTTCTCTCATCACCAGGGTTTCACTTTTTTTTTATTATTATATCAAGCCTGGATCAATTCACTTTTTTTTTTATTATTATATCAAGCCTGGATCACTTCCAGCAGCCTCCAATAAATTTTCCTTTCTTACATCTATTTTATGCAACAAAATCAATTTTCAAAGCCATATATGGCATGTAACTCTCCTGTTACAAATAGAATGTATTTGAGCAGAAGGGAATTTAGAAGTTAACAACTCCAATCTTCTCATTATATAGATAAAGACAATAAGGATGAGAGTAGTTATGTGATTTTCCTCCTCTTACCTCTGTACCTAACACCTCTCAGCTAAAAAAATCTACCTGTAGGCAGACATTCAGGTAAAACATAAAAACTATTTGCTTTTAAGTGAGAGAAGCCTCTGCAAAGAAAATATAAACATCACTGATTACCATTTATAATTCTACCAACTCAACTTTACAACCAAACTCAGATTTGATTATCTCCCCAAACCAATGACGGAGGGAGGTGGATGAGGGGGTAATATCTAACAATAAAAATCTTCTCACCACTTCTTACATGTGACTTAAAACACTATGGTATACCAGGGATGCCAAAAAAATGTATACACATTTTAAGAGATGCTATCTATGTATTACTTTTTGAAGCTGAATTACGGTAGAAATGTGTAGTATGACATTCACTCAAAAGATGGCGTTAATCAAATGAATGCTAGCATCACCAGCAACAGAAAGGACAGTCAAAGAAAATGGAAGAACGGTTGTTGTTCGAGGAATGCAAGACCATTTGAAGTGGTATTTGAAATTTGAGAATGATGTGGAAGTGATATGGGCCAAATGAAGAAGCCTCCCCACTCTCACCCGCCCCCCATAGGAATTTCTGGTCTCCTTTTCCTTAGTCCATCAGCTACCCAGTTTTACTATTTTTGTTTGTTCCTAGCCTTAGCCTAAATCATGGAATGCCTCCTACTTCCTGCTTTAGATAATTACCCTAAAACTTAAACAATACATTCATTATTCTTTGAACCTCCTCTGCCTCCAACTTTAATGTTAATCATTCATAAATTTATGTTAAATTCCCCAAATGTGCCCTGTCTCCAGCCTTAGTGAATCGCCTTGGAATTTGTATCTGCCAGACATCAACCTAATTATCCTGGAACCTGTGATCTGTGTTGTTGGTTGTGACCAAGTATTCTTTCCAGGCCTTCCTGTACTCAACTCTTGGGCAGATAACACCCCAGGAATAACTGATTAGGCTGGAGGGGAGGGTGCAAGATTAAATAGAGCTATTGAGGGCTTTGAAATATGCTTTTTGGGCAAGTGCTTTCAGATTCATTAACTATAATAAATCTGTCTCTCCTCATCTAGGGGTCATCAGCACATGAATTATACCCCAGAGAGGCTTCCAGAACATCCCAACCAAAGAAGTCAACACTGCCTTTGAGGTGGATCTCAGACCCCTCCCCTCCCAGTTAGCCCAGTCAGGGTAAAAGTTCTGTGACCCCCACAGCAGGCAGGGACAACCACTACACTCAGCAAGAAGTAAATACAGAAGAGACGTCTCCTTCAACCCCTTTGCTTCCCATAGAACTTTAGGGGTATCACATCTCTCAAGAGAAAAGCAAATAGGCAGATAAGAGTAGGGGGATCTTGGGACCCCCTTCCATAGGACTCACCTTCCACCTACGGCTCATTATACTATCATTATAATATGATACATATGCCTGGAAGTTCATTAACATCATTATATCAGACTGAACTCTGGGAAGGAACTTACATAGGTGAATAAAGGTGATATAATGCCCTCCCTGTCAATCAAAAAGGTCCCATGCCCAGAAGAGTGTAACCCCTTCTAGGAAAAAGAATAAAACTGCCCAGCCCCAATAATCGGTACCCTGAGCATCTCTTCTTGCTCAGGCACACTTCAACCTCTTGAAAGTGTACATTTATTACTTTATACTTTTACTAAACTTTTCTTTCATCTCTGTACTTTAGTGTCTCGCTCAATTCTTTGTTTGGATGCCAAGAACCTGGACACAGCACTGAGGAGGGCCCCATTCTCTAGTAACAGAGGTACAATGACAATGGAAGCATGAGTATACAAAAGAACCTCCGATACCCCTAACAATTACACACATTCGTGGTAAGTTTGAGACGCATAATAAATTGAAAAGGAATGCTCACTGATGCATGTGGATACTGTTCAAACTGGCTCAAGCAGTAGTTCACCATAATCAGAAGTGTCTGGGCGCTGATGGTAACCACTATGAACACCTCTTGTAATTGCAGAAGTTAAATGTGTCTTGTATTCATCTTTCATTATTGGTATATATTAAGTATTACAATTTTAATATAGATTTCTTTCTTACTTAAAATGTGTATACATTTTTTGGCACCCTCTGTATTTTCCTTGGTTTGTATTTTCTACTTACTATTTCTTAATCTCAGTTAATGTATCTGAACTCTTAAAACAAAAGAAATACTTAAAAAGACAATAGAAGTATTCTTTAAATAAAGCTTTCTGAAAGTTGTACTTGCATGTTACTTAGAAAGTAACAATCAGAAATTAAGACTATTTAATATGAACAAGCTACATTGCCAATGTGGTAAAGATTCAGGACTATGAATACCAAACTGATTCTACCAGATGACTACATCTTCAAAGCATAAGACATTTCATACAAAAAAGGACTATAGAGGAAAGCAGCATAGGTACATTTAAGAATATTTTGTTATTACCTGTGGGAAATTAAACAACTTTTCATGTAAAAAATTTAAAGTATTTAATAGAGATATGTTTATGAGTTTCTTACCTGCCTTTATTTTAAAAGTAAATATCAATTTTAAGAGATAAAGATACTAAAGAAAATTGTCATAAAAGCATCAAAATAGATTTGAATTAACCAAGAAAAAACTTATAAATCAATGTATATTAACAAAATTATTCTTTTTTTCTATTTAAAATAAAAACTTACCATTTTTCATTATAGATTTTAATTGGCCAGACAGGAATTATTCAAGCCAGCAGTATCTGTTTGACACTGCAGAGCATTAGTTGAGTAAATAAGTTTTGTCATGGTAACTGAGCTTAAAATTAAGCAAACAAAGATACTAGCCCCATAGAGACTTGATTTGAAAATGAAAAAAGGGAACCTCTGGTGTATTAAAAAATCAGGTTCCCCAGAGATATAAATTATTCTAAATTTATGGGAGGAAAGTATTAAAAGTTTTATGTTTTGCATAAGCAAAATGACATTTTTCAATAAATTTTAAATATACAGATAAATTTAAGACTACATTTTAAGAAAAACTTTACCATGAAGGAGACTACTAAACACTAATTTTCCATGTATTAAATAGTAAAAAAAATCTGGGAATTATTTAACATGAATTAACTGTTATAATGTGATATGAATCAGCAAAGAAATGGACAGATCAAAAGTAAGCTTCAAATAATTTGTAGAGAGCCTATCTGTAAAAATTGATAAAAAGAAACCTTATTTAAAATGAAGTCAAGGGGCCAGAAGGGGGAGCTCTCATGCCTTGCATCAACAAAGGAGCCCAACTGGAAAAACTGTTTAGAATAGCTCTCCTAACTTCCTCTTCTCAATAAGAGTTTTTTCTTTGTTTCTAGGAACTTGAGCATTAGACCGCATGACCCAAATTGCAATTCTCTGTTGTTACACAATAAGTGTTGTTACACAATAAGCCCATTTTGCTGGAGAAATGAATGTCTAGATGCCAAAGGTCAACATATCTAACAATAATTACTAACTAACTGTTTGTTCAGTGTGAAATAACTTCTACATCCAAACATTAAACCTTCTGATAGTGCTGAAAAAATGACAGCTACCATTAGTACCTTCAATTGGCATAAAAAAGGAAATCAGTTATATTGATATATATTAATATGTTGGTAATAATATTAATTTATATCAATATATTAGTAGAAATTTTTTAATGCTCCTATTTTTAACTCTATAGTCTTTTTTCCCCAAAATTAATGGATGCTCATTCATTAGGGGACAAATCCACACACCTTAGTGTTTTCCTAAGATCAGTGAGTCTAGCATAGCGATAAATTGTGCTAATTATTGACCACAAAACTATTTTTTTAAAAAGCGTAGCCTTTTTGGTATGCTAAGAGTGAATGAAGTCAACTAAATAAAACCGTTAGGTTGGCAACATGAAAGTCAGTATAGGCACTGTTTACTAATTAACCAATTATTCATATAAATCAGATACAAATTATGTACCTTCAGCCTCCAGGAGGACAAGGTCTGATTTGTTCCTACTATAATCCTAACATGTAGGAAAGTGAGTCCCTACCATGTAACAGTTGCTTCAAAAATACTTGTAGGATGAATTAACCTATTGTCACATTTTATACATTTCAAATTTTAGTAAAATTTATTAATTTTAGCAATAGTAATTAATCCTACTAAAAATAGCTAACATTTATTGAGAACATACTATATGACATTATTTCACTTAAAATCTATGGTTAAGTTTACACAGCAAGTGAGTGGCAGGACCAGAATTCAAACTGTGGTCTTTCAAACTACAAAATTTGTCACTTGAATGACAATTTTATACTGAAATATTCACAATTTATTATTATGCTGAGGATCTCTACTATGTAAGTCTCTTTCATCCTATAGAAAAGACCAGTTTACAATAATATGAAAATGATTAATTATTACATTATTTGCTTTCTTGACTTTTAGTACATGACCTCCTACTGAAGCTAAGTTCTCAACCACTTAAAACAATATTTACTTCTATTAGAGAGTAGAACAACTTTATACAGTGAAAAAAGTGGCCTACCAATTTAGAATACTAAAGCTGAACTACCTTTGTTCCAGATGTCAGTGGAGTAAATATGAGTATACTGTCTTAAATTTGTTGTGAAGATCAAGTAAGACTGTACTTTGTAAAATGTGAGCACTATAAAAATGCCCAGAAAATGATATTTTATGTGTTGATATGTTATTGTTTAAAATATATGCTGTCTAGATTGCTCACACTTAGAATATGTTATCATATATGGTACACTCTCAGTTAACCAGTACCCACAGGGATTGGTAGATGCTGGATAAATGTAGTTTCTGGTTGCTTGAGAGTTACTATTAAAAACAGCCCTCCCTAATACTATAATCCATACTATATACCAGGGGTGTCAAGCTCAATTAAAACACGGGCCATTTGGTGCAATAGGCAAGATTCACGCGGGCCACATCACATTTACAGACGTCACCGGAACTGAGTCAGCGTGTTTATACACGCCCACAGGCCCCCAGGAAAGGCACTGGGCCATGTGTATACTCGTCTTTAGTAGTTAAAGGGTTAACAAGGGAATTGTGTGTACGGTATTGCCTTGATCTCCCCTAAGCACTATTCTCTTCATAACAATTTTTTCTATTTTCATTTTATTTCAGAGCATCGTGGGCCACAAAAAATTACCTGCGGCCCGTGGGCCTCCAGTTTGACACCCCTGCTATATACCATACCATAAACTTTGTATTGCCTTGATATTAATATTAAAATGCAGTAACTGGGGAAGCCGGGATGGCTCAGTGGGTTAAGTGCTCACTTTGCAGCCCCAGGGACTAAGGATCGAATCCCGGCCTGGCTCCGGCCCATGCGGACCCATATGCTGAACTGGGGTGTGGTCCCAGTTCAGTTCTCACTGGGGTGAGACCCCGGACCATTTCTGTCCTGTGCAGCCCTGCGCCCACCTGTGGAATGAAACTATGTGGAAAAACCAGTGATGTGCAACTATGGAGACTGTTCTGGGCCCTCCCCTTCTCTTTGTCTCTGTCTATCTCTCCCTCTCTGTCAAAAAAAATGCAGTAACAGCAAACAAGACAAATAAAAACAAACTTAATATAACACAATTTTATTATAAAAATAGCTTTGTGAATGTAGTGTACAATTTTAATTAAATGGCAGTTAACACACTTTTCAACTTAATGAGCTTCACTAACAATTTTTTTAACTTCAAGTAACTCAGAAACACATACACACATACTTAAAACTGTTATAGTAGAGGTAAAGAGTTTACCCCTACTGTAGACATGGCATCAGGATCATCAGGATCTGATAAAGTAGCTAGGATAGGATCAGAAGTGGACATGGATAGATTTGGATCTACATCAGTAGATGATGCTGTACTGGCAAACTTGCGTGCAGCTTTCTTGAAAAATGAATGAATATCAGCTTGCTTGAAGGCCCTACGCCTTTCACACAAAATCAGGTTTTACATGATACGCAGTTGTACAACATGCTGGAGATTTTATTTTAAATTTTATTTAAAGTATTTTCCCTTTAGGTTATTTATTTATTTTTATTGTTTTTGACAGAGAGACAGAGAGAGACAGAGAGAAGGGGCAGGGCCCAGAGCAGTCTCCACCATTGCATGTCATTAATTTTCTGCATAGTTTCACTCCACAGGTGGGCACAGGGCTATGCAGGGCAAGAACTAGAGTGAGTGTTAGGGGCTGTGCAAGGCAGGAACAGGCTGGGGGTCTCCTGCATGGGAAGCATGCCTGGGGCCTCCCCCAGTTCAGGATATGGGTTCAGCATATGGGTCTGCATGGGCCGGGGACAAGATTTGATCCTCAAACATTGGGGCTGTAAGATGAGCACTCAACCCACTGAGCCATCCCAGCATCCCCATCCCTTTCTTCAGTTGTTTGTTCTTGTTGTTTTGTTTTTTGCCAGTTGCTTGAGTGTCAGCTGCCTTTGTTCTGGTTAGTGGAGAGTCTACTTATTGTTATATGAACAATCTTGTTCCCTGTGGATATTCTCTATTTGTCCTTTCAGATCCACTCTGCCTAGGAGGATGACCTTTTTGGACAACATCTAAAAGTTATTTGTCATCTGGCTTTTGGTGGGGGACTATAGGAGGCACCAGCAGGAGGGAAGAGGAGAATGAAGCTGAGGTATTTATAGGTGGATTATCAGCTCCCACAGGTTGACAGTGGCTGGATTCCTCCACTGAAAGCTATAGCTCCTATTGTATACCTTCTCCTACAGCTTCTATAGACCTCTTGTCTCCTCAGGCCTTGGGTGGTAACAAGGGTTACTGACTTTATCTCTCTCTATACTTTTAAAAATAGTCCTTTATTAAGTGATCCTCAATTGCCCTATTTTAGTGTGCCATTTCTTTCTTACAGAACCTTGACTGATACACTACCCAACTAGATTATAATGTCCCTTGATATAGACACTGTTTCTCATATTTCTCCTTTATCATCTTTAGCACCCAGCATATAAGAGTATATACTAGAAAGGAAGAAAGGATACCAGACAGAAAGTCATAATATTTCAGGTCTATTGTCATTGCTACCAATGACTAACTTCCACTAAACCTTGGAATATTCTTCTTCTTTTTTAGATTTATTTTATTGTTTGAGAGAAGGTGGAGGAAAGGGAGAGAAAGAAAATGAGGAAGGACCCAGAGCAGTGTCCATAGCTCTACATCATCAGTTGTGGCATGGTTTCATTCCACACAGGTGGATGTGGAGCTGCACAGGGTAGAAACTGAAACAGGTGCCTCCCACATGGGAGGCAAGAACCTTCGCCACCATGCCATCCCAGTGGTTACCAATTGCACAGCATATGGGTTTACATAGGCTGCGGCCAGGAATTGAACATGAACCTCGTGTTTACAAGGCAAGTACTCGACCACTGAGCTATCCTGGCATCCCTAAACCTTGGCAAACTTTTTATATATAGGGCCAGACAGTTAATCCAGGGTCCAGCGGAAGTAACACCATGATGTCGTAAGGCTTGGTTCATCTCAAACAAGATGGACAGCAATTTAAACATTTCATCTAAAATGTCATGTAGTGTGCTTGAGTGTGATACTGTTATGCGACAGAATTACATGCTTATAATTCTGTAATAAAAGATTTGGTATAGATTACCAACACATAAAAAGGAAAGTTACTTCTTGCGGGGTTATTATATCTGCCAGACCCTGTATTTTAGTCTTTGTAGACCACGAGGCAAAATCAAGACTATTGTAGGTATTTCTGTAACAAAAGACAAAAATAATTCCAGTTTTACAGACAAAATAAATAATAGTGAGTTTAAATATAATAATACTGTAAATGTTTAAAGGAAGGAGGTCTGTCATGAGAAGGGTGGAATTAATTTTGGGAGGAGAGTATTTCATTTAATTGGGACTCAAAGTTGGTGTCTTTTGTTGTCAAAATCAATGTTCATTTGTTAATGCTCATTTGTAACAAGATATTACATATTTCACCTTTGAAAGTGTCTTTTTATGTAGATGGGTACTGCCAAATATTGATTCAACTCTACAATCTTATGATTTTAATTGAGCATATTAATCATTTGAAAGGTATTTATAGAATTATTATATTGCAGCTAATCCATTCCAATTGAAGGTTACTTGGAAGTACCTTTGAGACAGGATAATTAGTGGAGTCTAGGCAGTTGAGTAGGGGGCCCCAGCAATCTCAGTAGTCATGACACCCATGCCTTGGAATGTAGCACAGAGATACAGTGGCCAGGCCACTGAAGATAACACCAGGAGCATTGTCCATGGCCCTTCCAGCAAGATTGGATTAGGATCCAAGATAAGACATCACCTGGCTCAGTCTGAACTACGTGACAAACCCAGTGCAACATCTAACAAGTCAGAAATTAACCACAGGCACAGAACAATAGCTTCAAGGCATAGATAGAGAAGGTATATAGGAAAAGCCCCCAAGTGTAGAACTGGGCATTTCACTTTCGGGTGCCCCCTCTTATTAGAGAGCTTTCCTTCTTTCACCGGGCATTTCATTTTTGGATGTCCCCTCTCGTTTTGAGAGCTTTTACTCCTTTCCTTTCTTAATAAACTTTGCTGTTTCACCTTTCCTGTGGAGTCCGTGTTCTCATTCTTTGAGTTCGTGACACCATCATTCACAATTGTTCCTGCATCACCTTGATTGCGCAGTTACAATAAATAAATTTGATATATGGAAAATCCTACACTTGCATTGAGTTCTGAAAAACACCACTAGACTTATACTCTGATTTAGGAAATATATCTACTGCAAATTTTTATGGTAATGGAGATCTCACTTTTTGTTTTAACTTTTGACAATGTGTGAAGTAAAACAGCTTGATATTACTTGTGATTCAAATAACATTCATTGTTATCAAAATGACTTTTACCAGAGTATAAATTTTGCATTTCAGTAGTTATTCCTTATAATTTTAGGTTGAATTGACTATGAAATATTATCAGCATAAGCTAATTTCCCAAGTCATTCAGTGTGTAATAATACTGAATTTTTCTGTGTATAAGAGACCTCCATGTATAACTCAACATTTTCTAACCCAACATTAAGAAATCAATATATGGGTTACTCCCATGTATAAGATGACCCCCAAATTTTGGTCTAACAACTTTAGACAAAAGTATCTTCTTATAACATGGTTACATACGTTCATTGTTGAGGGTGGTTCCTCTTATTCAGAAACAATTTAATCTGAGCCGTGAGTGCAAAAAATGAAATAAATAATAGTAGAAATATTACAGAAATTGTCTTTACAAGTCTGTACAACATCCTGGTTTGGTAGGAACTGATGAAGAAGTCAGAATGCATAGTCAAAAGTGTATAGAAAGGTCAAGTTTAAGCAAACACAAAAGATAATGAGCGCATTAATAAAATAATGCTTAAGAATGAAGAGACCTAGATATGGTAAATTGTCATACACAAAAACCCTGTATGTATTAAGTAGATAAACTGGGAATGGGATGCCCACATTCCAAATACTGTTCATTTTTCCAAAGGATAAATTACAAAGTTCTTTTAAGTAATGTTATCTATAAAATGGTAATGATAGTAATACTCAAATGAGATATTATATTTTAAGGACTTATGTGTTACTGTAGAGACTGATCTCAATAAATGTAAGCATTATTTATTAACATTATTGATGTTAATAACCACAAATTCTCTTAGATGTTTATAAAAAATTAAGAAATAGTGAGTGAACATTAATACAAAAGTGATATGGAAACTACCCAGTAGAGTTAGATTATTAAATTATCAAGGAAAAAAAATAAAAGAAAATTTTCATAAATATCCATACAAGTCAGAAAGGAACAAATAATTCATGAAAAATGTACTATCCCTCTTCCATGAAATATTACTTGAAATTTTTGCCTAAGTCAAGTTCAATCTCACAGTCCCTATTTCTTTGTCTTTGTCTTTGTTTGTTTATAACAGACAACTTTTGTTTAAGTTGTATGTTATTTAATACAACCTAAACAGGAAGTTCCTAAAACACAAGCTTCCACAATCACTCTATCTTGTTTAAAAACAAATAACCAATAAGATGTTGTTGGCACATAATAAACTATTATTACAACAATTCTGTTTTCTAACTTCCAAAGCAAAGCACCATCAAATGGAATTTTAAAAGTCTCCAGTGTCTACTTGAGTTTTCCCAGAAAAGTAATGATTTTAAGGCTTTATGTACATTTTACTTAACTCAAATATTAAGCAATTGAGTTGATTTAACATTGCAGAAAAAAACTATATTTCTACAGAAAAATAGTGAATATGAAAATTTTAAATTAATGTATAGATCACTGTATATTTATAAACTTATTTTTTTATTATGCTAAGAAAAAAAATTTAAAAACAATATAGTAGCTGTGATCAGACAAGGAGTTCCTGTTCACCTCAGGTACCCTACAAAAGATACTTTCAAGTTTTTCATTCTTTCAATTAAAATATCTTCTTTCATTTAACATAGAGGCATTAATAAAAAAATTTAAAAAAAAACACAAAAAAAACCACAATTCCTCTGTCTGGTAGAAAAGGCTTAGGATATGGGGATGGATGCTTAGCTTAACATTTACCTAAGGAAATCAAAGCTCTTAGATTCTTAGACAATTATAATTTTCAATCTAAGGAAATAGGAATTGGTGTCAGAGAGTAAAATGTCAACTTTATACACCCAATGATTCAACTTATGAACCTGAAGATTATCAGAATCATCAAATATTATTACAGAAGAGATTTCATAAAAAATATATATCCATCATTGAAAGCATTCAATTTTATTTGGCTTTTATTTTTAAGGTTTATTTTGTTAGAGAGAGAGAGAGAGAGAGAAGGGTGCAGGGCTGAGAGCAGTCTCCATACTTGTACATCATTAATTGTGACATAGTTTCATTCTACATAGGTGGATGTGGGGCCACGCAGGGGGAAAGCCGAACTATCCCAGCATTCCTAAAGATTTATTTTATTGTTTGACAAGACAGAGAGAGAGAGAAGGGGAAGAGCCCAGAGCAATCTCTATAGTTGTACATCATTAATTGTGACTCAGTTTCATTCCACACAGTGGATGTGGGGTCGTGTGGGGTGGGAACTGAACCAGGGGCCTCCCTCATGGGAATCGAGGACCTTTGCTGCTGAGTCATCTTGGCAGTTACCAGTTGCACCAAAGTTCAGCATATGGGGCCTGCACAGGCAGGGGCTGGGAATCAAACCCCAGACCTCCCAATTGCAAGGCAAGCACTCAACCACTGAGCTAGTCCAGCATCCCTCTATTTTATTTTGACATTAAAATTCAACTGTTTTGCATTTCCACCTCTTTTCCTAGATGTGGCTGACAAAATGTATGGCTCGTGGAAGGCACTCAAATAAACATATACTGAACAGATAAAAGAGGAAATAGAAATCAGCTATCAAGGTGAGTCTAGGAAAACTACTGACCTGCTGATATGTTTACAGAAACATCATCTTCTTCTTGACATGACATTTTTGCAAACTTTGGGAAAAGTCTCCTCCAAATACCTGAGCATAAACTACTGAATATTCAGAAATTAGGGTAATTTGGCATTCATTTTACTACTTAATTTTTTTTATTTTTTAAATAAAGCTGTAACAATACTCAGAAGGTAGTGTGGCACATATTTCCTTATTCCATATCCATGAGGGAAAAGTTAGTGAACAACAAACAAATTACCATCATAGCTTTTTTCTAAGAAAGCAAGCTTCATTGCTGTGCTGATGTTAGTAACCATTCATTCACACTTAGGATATATACTACCAAGATCATTATATCTATACAACAATCATTACATCTGTATCACCTTACCATAACTAATTTAACCTGCATTTATTGAGAACTATTGTATGAATTTCCTATGCCAGGAAGCAAACATACATGTAAGTATGCTCACGTGCGTGTGCGCACACACACTTTCATAATGACTCACATATAAGTGATTAGAACTATTACCCAGGCTGGGCTCTTTCCCCAACTCCTTTATTTAAATCTAAACTAAAAAAATGCAGAATTCACTCTATCATATTTAATATGAGCCTAAAACACCAAAATGATTTTCCCTACTCTTCTCTTGTCCTGATATATTTTTCTCTGTGCCATACTCAATGCTTTCCTTCCTCCCTCTTCCTTTTAACTTTCCCTTTAACTAGCCATACAATAAAATGATGTAAGAATAATGCCAAAGAAAACTACATGGACATGTTCTTTGTTTCAACCTGAGTTGAATTTTTATATTTCTCCTTCCAAAGAAATAGTCAGTTGATTTTTCCTATGTCCCACGATAAAGAAAAAAGGAAAAAAAAGGGACCCTAGATCCTTACAAAACACAAATATGTTATATTATCACTCACAAATACCATCATTCATTCCTAATGACTAAGACACAATTAGGAGATGCTGGGACAGCTCAGCGGGTTGAGTGCTCGTCTTGCAATCCCGGGGTCCCAGGGTCAAATCCCAGCCCCAGCCCATGTGGACCCACATGCTGAACTGAGGTGTGTCCCCAGTTTGGTTCCCACCAAGGTGAGCTCCATGCGGGAGGCTCCCCACCTGGTTCCTGCCCTGTGCAGCCCTGCACCCTCCTGTGGAATGAAATTACATAGAAAACTGATGACCTGCAACTATGGAGACTGCTCTGGGACCTCCCCCTTCTCTCTGTCTCTCTCTCTCTCTGTCTCTCTCTCTCTCTCTGTCTCTCTATCAAAAACAATAAAAATAAATCTTTAAAAAAGACAAATTAGTTTATCAGATTAGGCTATAATCACTGAATAAAAGTCCCAAGTCAATTGAATATATGGGATAAATGAGCACAGAAGAGGTAGTTCAGAATGTAAAAGTCAATAGGTGAGACTAAAATATTACATAGCTTTTAGAAGAAGAAGGAAAGAGGAATGACACACAAGAAAAGAAGAGAGAACGGGGCAGTAGAGTAAAAGTGACAAATTGACAGAGGTCTTCGTTTTGTCCCAGACAGAAATACTTAAGGGTCCAGTGTTAACCAGAAGCAAGGAGAAACACAAATAGTAATCAGATCAGCTCAGAGTTTGTGATGGTTATAAAGAGAAAGTCTGTACGTCATCAAAAGTATCTCCTTAAATTTAAGAAAACATTTCAAAGTTTTTACTGAAAATGCATCCACAATTCATAGCATAAAACTCAAGGGAAGAAGAAACTTTAAGAAAGCTAAGGAAAGACATTTAAGTTGACCAGAGGATTAAAAAAGGTGAAACCTCAAAATTATCTATGAGTTGCAAATTACAAGCAACAAGAAGAGATTTTTCTTGTTATATTAAACCAAATACAGACATACATACATATGTGTGTGTGCATGCACACACATGATGTCCAGAAAACATCCAGTCATTGTGAATACAAGAATAGTTACATGGCTGGATACTTTCCATACAACCGTTATGTATATGGGCTTACCTCAGAGACAGTTTAATACCAATAGGAAAAACAAAGCTCTTGAACTAGATTATCCAAGATTTTTGCAAGGATTTGAAAAGGTTTGAACAAACATTGCAACGCTGTAACTGAAGCCCAAGACAGGTATGTCTAATTTCCCTGTCAAGATGAATTACAGTTATAGGATACTGAGAGATCAGGCACATGAAATTATTAGTAAGCACTAAATATTAGATAGAAACCAACAAATGCAATTGATTTTTTAAAAGAGAAGAAAAAAGGCAGATTCTATAACATACAAAAGGTGGGTACAGCAATATCATTGGTACCCCATGTCATAGCTCCTCAGTCCATTTTTAGTCATAGCTATGGTAGACTGCTCTAGTAAGATTCCCCTCATATTAACAGATTGCCACTTGAGACATACATTTGCCCATCTTTCTACTTTTTCATTTCAAGGCTTTCAATGCACTACAAAGGTCCACCCAACCTCTAAGCACAGCCTAGAAATATGGGCAAGTTAACTTTCTCAGGTTGAAAGGAGTGGATAACCTTTAACCACTGAGATAAGAAACATAAACATTCCAGTCACCCATCCTTCAGACAGAAATTCTAGGAAGTATTCTAAATACTTTTCAGGAAATTCCAGCAGAATCCAGCCTCTGCTGCTACAACCACCACCTCAAAAATGCATTCTTATATTAGCTTTCCTATCTTACCCTTCACCACTTCTTTACTCCCTCTTCCTTGGGATCACCTGTCAAATAAACTATAATAAGTCAGGCTTGACTTCCAAAGGAACCTGAATCAAAAAATGAAGCTGAAATCAATGGCTCACAAACAAGATTTAAGAAATGATTTATGAGAAATTAGGCGAAGAAGCGGTGATCAGAGTTTTATATCAACTCACTAGAAAATTAAGTGATTTAGTTTCCACTAATTTATTTTCTCCAGCTATATTGATATATAGTTGACACATAGCATTGTGTGACTTTAACATGTGTAGCACGAGGATTTCATACATGTATATAATGTGAAATGATTACCACAAATTGTCAAAAGCCAAAAACAAAAACTTTTGAAAGACACAAAAATGTGAGGGGTGGTAAAGAAATCGAATAAGGGGGCAGAAGGGGAGAAAAAAACAAACCCCAAAACCCAAAAAACTGTATTATTTTTCCTTTTCAATATATTCATCCCCAGAGCTTCTCAGCCTTTTGGCTAAGATCAAATGTAGTATCTCTTCTTAACAGTTCAACATATTTAGTCATCTGTAACTTTATCATATCTTTCAATAAGTGTATTTATACCCCAGGGGGAAAAAAATGTTTTGTTTTTGCCATCAAAATATGCTGAAATTGCAGTTTTTAATTCTTCATTGTTTGAAAATTTCTTCCCTCGAAGCTATTTTTTCATATTTGGGAACAAATAATAATCAGACTGAGACAGATCTATCTGTACAGTAGCGAGGGTGGTTTAACGTTTGGAAGCCACAGTCATGAAGAGTAGCCAATGCAACATTGCTCTTGTGCACGGGTGTGTTGTCACACAAATGCAGCACCCTTTTTGGTTCATTTTCCTCTTTTTTTGTCCTTCACAGATTCTTTTAACTGTTTCAGCAGACTAGAATGGTATTCCCCAGTTATTGTGACACCATTTTTGTAATTGATCAGCAGGATACTCTCCATATCCCAAAAAACAGTAGCCATGATTTTTCCAGCGGATTGCAACACCTTAAACTTCTTAGTGGGTGGCGTGCCCTTTTCATGCCTGCATAGACTCCTGCTTTGACGCAGGCTCATAATGATGAGCTCATCTCCAGTGACAATCCGATTTAAAACTTCATCTTTGTTGTCCCCGCAGAGGTCCAAAAACTGTCGTGAACACTCAATACAATGTTGTTTTTGAAGCTGCATGAACATTCTTGGTACCCATCTTGCACTGACTATTGACATCCTCAGATGCTGATGGAGAATATTCAAAATGGTTGTAGGTGATACTCCAACCATTTCTGCAAGCTGCCTTTAATTGAATCTTCATCCTGGATGAAAGCTGTCTTCAATAGACTCTTTGCCTTATTTGAAAGTGCTATGCCACTGGTAAACCATGGATTTCACAAGGCAAGAGTTCCCATCGTAAACTGCTAATATCTCTTCCAAAATGGTTTGAGGTGTTTTCCTTTGTTTGGTGAGGAACTTAATGATGGCAAGAAATTCCATTTTATCCATCCTTGGGATTTTCTTCACATTTAATGTGCTTCTTCAGTGATATCTGAAGAACACGGATGCAAGTAGGCTGAAATTTGGCACACATACTAATAATAAGTCGCACACATACTAATAATAAGTCACACACTCAAACTGTGTGCACTAGTACTCCTACCTCTCTGATCACCCTTCCCCCACTCTTCCATGAATTTAACAACCTTCCCTCAAAAAGCAACTCCTCAAGTAAAAAGGATCTCTAATAAAATTAACAGGCAATTTCTCATCAGTAACTATGGAGGCTAGAAGGCAATAAAATGACATATTTTAAGGAAAACAAAAACAAAAACAAAAAACTATTAAATAGGAAGGTTATATGTGGCTATTCTTCAATATTTAAAGAGAAATTAAAACATTCGAAGATAAACAAAACTGAGGGAGTTAGTTACTAATAGAAACATCCTACAAGAAATGCTAAAAAAAAAGTCATCTAGGCTGAAATAAAAAGGTATTAAACAGTAACTCAAAGTCATATATAGAAATAAAAACAATGATAATGATAACCAAATAAATAAATATAAAAGCCAGTAGTATTGCATTTTTGTTTTGAAAATCCTCTTATTTCTAAAAGGCAAATACATAATGCAATAATTATAAGTCAATGTTAATGGGGGACATAGAGTATGAAGATGTAATTTGTGACAATGACAATGTAAGAGAAGAGGAAACAGCTGCAAACAAGGAGAATTTTTGTATATTACTGAAACTGTTAGAATTAATTCAAACTTGATTAGTATAAGATGTTCATAGTAAACCCAGAATAACCACTAACGGAAAAAAACAAAAAACAAAAAATAAATAAATAAATAAAAGGGGGGTGGGTAGGTGGGGAGAGGGATCAAAATGATACACTAGAAAATATCAATGAATAACAAAAGAAGACAGGAATGGAGGAATTGAGGAACAAAAAGGTATGAGACATGTAGAAAACAAATAGCAAAATGGCAGAAGTAACTTCTTATCAATAATCACTTCACATGTAAAAGGATTAAACTCAAATTAAAAGGCAAGGGCTAGCTGGCAGACTGTATTCAAAGAACTATGACCCAAAATATACCATTAATATGCGGCTCACATTAGTTCCAAAGTCACATATAGGTTGAAATTTTCGGATAGAAAAATATTTTTCATGTAAATAGTAAGTAAAAGAGAGCTGGAGTGGCTATACTAATTATCACACAAAATACATTAAAACAAACAATTATTATTATTATAAGAGACTAAAGACTTTGCATATAGATAAAAGGGTCAATCCATCAAGAACAAAAGGAAACCTGGAAAACTCACAAATATGTAGATAATAAACAACAACCAATGGGCTGAGAATAAAATTACAAAGTAAGTTAGAAAATATTTTGAGGTAAAAGAAAACACAACATAACACTTAAAACAGTGCTCAGAGGAAAATTTGTAGCTACAAATGCTTACATTTAAAAAAAGAGAAAAAAAAGATCACAAATCAATAACCTAACTTTGCATCTTAAGAAGCAAAGAAGAGAAACCTCAACCCAAAAGTACCAGAAATAAATAAATAAAAAGTAGAATGCAGATAAATAAAACAGAGAATAGAAAAACAATATAGAAAAGCAACAAGCCATAAGTTGGTTTCTTAAAAAGATAAAGAAAATTAACAAATCTTTAACTAGATGACTAAGAAAGTAAGGGAAGAGATTTGAATTACTAAAATCAGAAAAGAGAATGGGAACAGCACTACAGACACAACAGAAATGAAAAGGATTATGAGAAAATTATATGAACACCTTTATGGCAGCAAATTAAATAACCTAGATGATATGGACAAATTCTTATGTACACACAAACTACAAAAACTGACTCAAGAAGAAATAGAAATTTTGAACAGATATATCAAGTAAAGCTGTTTTGAATCAGTAATAAAAAAATCTCCCCATTAAAAAATAAATTTAAAAAAGCTCAAAAGCTCATGACCAGATAGAATCACTCATAAATTTTACCTAATTTTTGAAAACAACACCAATCCTTCTCAAACTTTTATAAGAAAATAGAAAATAAAACATTTTTTTAATTCATTCTGAGGCTAAAATTATCCTGATACTAAATCCAGATAATAGGATCACAAGAAAACAATATATCAATATCCTTATGAATTATGAATGTGATAAAGTGATTTATTCCAGTAATTCAAAAGTGGTTAATATCTGAAAAACAATCAATATAATAATACATCACATTAATAAAATGAATGAAAATAACATGATCATATCAATTGATGCAGAAAAATCATTTGACAAAATGCAACTCTTGTATGATAAAAAAACACTCAACAAAGTAGGAGTTAATACAAAACTTCCTCTACATAATACAACACATTTATGAAAAACTTACAAATAGCTTAATGATAAAAAAGAAATCTTTCCTCCTAACATCAAAAATAAGAACATCAGCTTTCACCATATCTACTTAACATGGTACTTGGAGTTCTAGCCAGAGCATTTAGGCATCCATGTTGGTAAGAAAGAAGTAAAATTATGTTTATTTGTAGGTGATATGATTTTATATATAGAAAAAACTTAAAAAGCCATAAAAATGCCATTAGAGCTGGTAAATTCTGTAAAATAACAACATATAAAATCAAAACACAAAAATGAGTTATACTTCTATATATTAAGAATGAAGGGGAAGCCGGGATGGCTCAGTGGGTTAAGTGCTCACTTTGCAGCCCTGGGGACCGAGGATCGAATCTCGACCCCAGCCAGGGCGGACCCATATGCTGAACTGGGGAGTGCCCCCAGTTCGGTTCTCACTGGGGTGAAGACCCCCGCCCAGTTCCTGCCCTATGAAGCCTCTCACCCACCTGTGGAATGAAACTATGTGGAAAAACTGATGATGTGCAACTATGGAGACTGTTCTGGGCCCTCCCCCTTCTCTCTGTCTCTGTCTCTGTATTTCTCTCTCTCTCTCTCTCTCTGTCAAAAACAATAAAAATAAATCTTGAAAAAAAGAATGAATAGGAGATGCCAGGATAGCTCAGCAGGTTGAGTGCTTACCTTGCAGCCAGCCGTAAGGTTCGGGGATCAAAACCTGCTCTGACCCATGCACCCCATATGCTGAACTGCGGCACAACTGGTAACCGTGGAGCCCAGAGGTGAAGGTTCTCACCTCCCATGAAGGCCCCCAGTTCAGTTCCTGCCCTGCGTGGCACTACATCCACCTGTGTGAAATAAAACTATGTCACAACTAATGATGTACAACTATGGAGACTACTCTGCACCCACACCTTCTCTCAAACAATAAAATTTAAAAAAAAAATAAAAAAAAAAAGAACAATCCATAAAGAAAATAAAGAAAGCAATCGCATTTATAATAGCATCAAAACATTCTGGTGGGGAAGCCAGGTTGGCTCAGGGGGTTGAGCACTGGCTTTGCAGCCCCAGGGACAATGGATCAAATCCTGGTCCCAGCCCGTGCAGACCCACATGCTGAACTAGTGTGTACTTCCCATGCGGGAGGCCCCCAATTCAGTTCTTGCCCCCGGGTTCGGCTCCTTGCTCAAGGGTCTGTGCCTCCCATGCAGGAGGTCTCCAGTCTGGTTCCCGCCCTGCACGGCCCTGTCCACCTGTGTGGAATAAAACTACTTGGAAAACTGATAATGTACAACTATGGAGACTGCTCTGGGCCATCCGCCTTCTCTGTCTTTCTCTGTCTATGTCTCTCTCTGTCTCTGTCAAAAATAATAAAATAAATCTTAAAAAAAAAAATTCTGGTACAGGCATAACGGTAAACATATAGATTAATGAACCAGAATGAAGAACTGAGAAATAAACTCATATCTATAATCACTTGATTTTTAACAAAGACACCATGACCATAAAATCAGGGAAAGAATAGTCTCTTCGACAAATAGTGTTGTGACAACTGAAAATCCATAGGCCAAAGAATGAAATTGAGCCCCTACCTTATACCATATACAAAAAGGGACTCAAAATGAATCACAGACTTCAATGTAAGAGCTAAAACTATAAAACCCTTAGAGGAAAACACAGCAGTAAACCTTCATTAATGTGGATTTGACAGTGAATTCTGAGATAAGACACCAAAAGCACAAGCAACAAAAGAAAAAAAAAAAAGATAAAGTGGACTCAAAAATTAAAGCCTTTTCTCCAACAAAAAACAGTATCAAAAAGGTGAAAAGATAGCGTAGAGAATAGGAGAAAATACTTGCAAATTATTTATCTGATAAGACTATGGTACCCAGAGTATATAATGAACTCTTATAACTCAACAACAGAAAGACAATTCAACTTAAAAATGGGTAAAGACATCTCAATAGAAGTTAATATCCAGAATGTATAAATAACTCCTATAATTCAACAACAGCAAAATAAATAATCTGATATTTAAAGGACATGAACAGAATTTCTCCAAAGAAGACAACGCAAATGACAGATAAGGGCATGAAAAGATGCTCAAGGTCATTAATCATCAGGGAAATACAAATCAAAACCCTAATGAGATACCAATTCAAACCCATAGGATGGATATTTTAAAAAGGAAAAAAAAAATTAAACACCAAAAAATAACAATAGAAGAGAATGGAATCCCTTGAACCTCTATTCAGTGTTAGTAACGTAAAATGGTACAACTGCTATGGTAAACAGTATGGTGGTTCCTCAAAAAATTCAAATCAGGGGAAGCCAGGATGGCTCAGCAGATTAAGTGTTCACTTTGTAGCCCCAGGGTCTAAAGATCGAGTCCTGACCCGGGACCATGTTGACCCATATGCTGAACTGTGGTGTGCTTCCCATGTGGGAGAGCCCCCAGTTCAGTTCTCACCAGGGCAAGCTTCCCATGTAGAAGGCCTTTAGTTCAGCCCCCAGCTCTAGGGGGTGCACCTCCCATGCGGGAGGCCCCTGGTCTGGTCCCTGCCCTGCACGGTCCCCACCCACCTGTGTGGAACGAAAGCATGTCGAAAACAGATGATGTACAACTACAGAGACTGCTCTGGGCTCTCCCCTTTCTCTCTGTCTCTCTCTCTGTCAAAAACAATAAAATAAAAATCTTAACAAAAATAAAAACAATTACCATATGATCCAGCAACAACACTTTTGGGAATAAAATCAAAAGAATTAAAAGCAGGGACTCAAAGAGATATTTGTACACCCATAGCAGCATTATTCACAATAGCCAAAAGTTAGAAGCAATCTAGTGTCCATTGACAGATGAATGGGTAAGTAAAATATAATATTATCAATCATAAAAAGGAATATAATACTAATACATGCTACAATGTTAATGAACTTTTAAAATATTATGCTAAATAAAAGAAGACAGACTCAGAAGGTCACATATTGTATGATTTCACTTACATGAAGTATCTAGTATAGGTAAATCCATAGAGACAAAGAAGTAACTTAGTGGTTGCCAGGGGCTAGGGTGAGGAGGAAATTGACAGGGACAGCTTAATGAGTATGGAGTTTCCTTTTGGGAAGATGAAAATGTTATGAAACTTGATAGAGGCGATGGTTGTACAACATTGTGAATGTACTAAATGCTACAGAATTGTATACTTTAAAAAGGTTAATTTTAGGTGATGGGAATTTTACCTCAATTAAAAAAAAATAGACTTGCTAAAATACAGACATATTATCTACGAACTGCCAGTTTGATAGAAAAGAATTCATCCTGACCTTTTAAACACAATGTACTTATGTTGTACCAGGTCTTGTTCTAAATGTTTTACAAGTATAAATTCATTTAACCTTCATTACAGCCCTATGCAATAGATAGTATTATGTTCATTTTAAAGATAAGAAAGCTGAGACACAAAGTATATTGCCTAAGGTGAACAAATAGTACATGGTGGAGCTGAGGAGCCAATATATCACAATTATGCCCCTGAGCCCATTATTGATTCCTAGTGATCACTACTACCTCTCAGGAATCCATCCTTTTAATCTTTCCTGAGATCACTGTCAAACCAATTCATTTATTGTTTGTAGAACCCACCTTTTTCTACTTAAATCAGAATGACATGTGCCTTTTCCCACCACTCCAGAACCCCTCTCATTCTATATATCAGGGATCTCCAACCCCCGGGCCACTGACCACTACTAGTCCATGGCCTGTTAGGAACTGGGCCGCACAGCAGGAGGTGAGGGATAGGTGGATGAGCAAAACTTCATTTGGTATTTATAACCGCTCCCCATTGCTCACATTACTGCCTAAGCTCTGCCTCCTGTCAGATCAGCAATGGCTTTAGATTCTCATAGGAGAGTGAACCCTATTGTGAAATGTGCATGCAATAGATTTGGTTGCACACTCCTTATGAGAATCTTATGCCTGATGCTCTGAGGTGGAGGTGGAGCTGAAGTGGTGAGGCTAGTGCTGGGGAGCAGCTACAAACACAGTGACATTAGCAGATATTTGACTACAGAGACCATAATAAATCAACTGCTTGCAGACTCATCAAACCCCAAGCACTGATTCTGCATTATGATGAGTTGTATGATTATTTCATTATATATTACAATGTAATAGTAATAGAAAGTACACAATAAATGTAATGTGCCTGAATCGTCCTGAAACCCCCACCCCCCAACCCCAAACCCCCACTCCCCCACCCCAAACCCCCACTCCCTGATCCATGGAAAAATTGTCTTTCATGAAACCAGTCACTAGTGCCAAACAGGTTAGGGACCGCTGCTCTATAGTACTACAAAGAAAAATAAAAGCTTGTTTGCACCCTCTTTTGTAAATTCTCTCCATTCTCTGGGACAAAATTCATTTGTATTAGGATATTTGAATATGTTTATGAGCAATTACATTCTCTTTTAAAAAGGGATAAAAGAGGCCTTCTTTTCTTTAGGATCCAAAATTTTTACAAAATCTGTCCCAACAAGTAATCCTGCTTCATCTTTAAAATTCTTGCTTCACACAAAAGCCCCCAAAGACTTAGTACTTTAACAAGCTTTTATTATTATTTTTAAAGATTTTTTTATTTTAAAGAATGAGAGGACAGAGAGAAGAGGGGAGGGCCCAGAGCAGTATCCACAGCTGTACATCATTAGTTTCGACATAGTTTCATTTCACACAGGTGGATGTGGGGCTGTGCAGGGTGGGAACCCAACCAGGAGCCTCCCACATGGAAAGCATACCCCAGTTCAACATATGGGTCTGTACGGTGGGGCCAGGACTCAATTCTCCGACCCCATGGCTGCAAGGCAAGCGCTCAATCTGCAGAGCCATCCCGGCATCCCCTCAAAAAGCTTTTAAATTCCTTGGAGCTTTAGCTTTCTTCTCTAGCTTCAGCCTATCATATTATTTTTCTTGACTGAGCATCTTTTGCTTATTTTGTTTATCAGGCTGTGTTCTGAGCTTTGCTTCCAAGGCCAGTCTTACCTGGGCTCTTGAACACAGTCAGGAGTGCATCCTAACACCAGTTTCAGGGCATTGAGCTTAGATCAAGGTTGAGCCATAATCTTGCAAGGAAGAACACAGCTAGAACTAGATTATTTATCTTCTATCTTCTTTATTCAACTGTCCCAATCAACAAAAAATGACACACATGCACGTACACACACACAAACACTTCATTCCCAACACGTCTATTCTTTTTTTGAGGATTCTAAAGATATTTCCATATTCTCTTCCTCAGTGTTATGATTCATCCAGACTGGATAACAATCAAGGATTATGATAAATTTAAAAGGGTCTCTGCCAAATCCTGAATATGTACCCTAAAAGCCAACACACTTATATTGAGACTACAGCAGTGCTGTCCAATAAAACTTTTTTCATTGATGAAAATTTTATGTCTAATATGGTTGCCATTAGTCACATAGGGCTATTGAGCATTTAAAATGTGACTTGTGCAACCAAGGGACTGGCTTTTTAATTTTATTTAAGTTTAATTAGTTAAATTGAAGTTTAAATAGCCATCTGTGGCTAGCCAGCACAGTACTGCACAACTACAATCCATCTCTTTGACATAGTATAAATAAAGTGCTTTCTTTCAGATCTAGAGACTATGACTATCTATCCCTTATTCTTCCACCAGAAGATCTAACATTTTCTCTACTTGGGATAAATCTTATAATCACTTTAAAACTACCATAGTGCAATTTCTTCATTCTATTCTGCTTTTGTCATAGTCTTCTGCTTTACAACCTCAGAATGAAGAACCTTAACATTTATCACATAGCTCCAAGGGTCAAATTTTTTTACTTCCTCCTCTGTATTAACGTCACATTTCTCTATCTTCCTAACGTAGGCTTTGTACCCCACTTGAACTTCTCTATATATTATTTCCTCTGTTATATCTAGAAAATTTTTACCTTCCATTAGGCTAGAGTGCAGAGGTATGGGTCTCAATGCCCACCTCCTTCTTTTTAAGCATTGCAATCAATTTCACTTATAAGTTTATCTCAATGCTTTTTATTGCGCAAAACAAAAAATAAAAGAAGACATAATTTTTGAAACTCTGTATAACAGGTCAATAGTCTTCCATACATCTTGAATAGGGTTGGAATTTTAATGAGAACTCTGTTACTAACTAGCGTCTCTTGGATTACCATGTGTACTAATCTCAAAGGCAAAGTATGCAGTCACTTCTGACCTTTTAAGGTTTACTAGTACTACGTCAAGCACAGTGGAGGCACTCCATAAGTGTTTGCTAAATAAAAACTGCATCAATGATTGTAATTAGGAACATGGACTTTGGTGTCAGAGCTGAGTTCAAGCTCAGATCTGTCACTTGCTAGATACATGACTACAGGAAAGTTATTTAAACATTCTAAATCTTTGCTTCCAAATCCATAGGCTAGAGATAACAATAGCATGTATCTTTTTATCAAAAAGATCTAGCATTCTTCCTCTATGTACTGTATCTTGGGGAAAATAAAACAAAACAAAACTCTCCCACAAGGCAGTTACCTCCAAGAATTATTGCAAAGGTCTAAATAATGTCTGCAAAGTACTTAACACAGTGCTTGGTACATACTAAGACTTCAATAAGTGAAAGCCACTTTGGTTATGAGCATCCTTCTAACCACTGTGTTCTCTCTTTCTGGCCAGACATATGATTTGGTTTTTATCAACAAATTAATGCCAATTACTACCAATCAATACAGTTTCCCAGGCACAGTTACCAAATTGTAAACTGCCCAACCACAAGGAAGTCTATCATTTAACTGTCTATTATTTAACCTTTTCCACTTTCTATAGTCTGTTATAAAATCCATTCAATTTAAGGATTCTCTTGTAAACAAGTGTTGTGAAACTTTAAAGCCAATGTTGAGCAGGGCAGAAAGTACACTATCACAAATTACTGCCAAACAACAAAAATGCAAGTAAGGTAGAAAAGTGGATTGATACCAAAAAGGAAGCTAAAGTCACATAGCTGTAATTACCACTGAAATACACAATGATTTTTATAATGAGAAAAAATTGACAAAAAGTTACTATTGTCATTATTGTCTTTTCTTCAATATTGTAATGCTTATGGAGTACCTATAAATGTCTCAGGCAAAAGGTAACATCTAGGATGTTATAGGTAAGTAGTGGACATAAGGAAAAAACACTGAGCTAAGAGTCAAGAGAACCCCTTTCACTTCCAGTCTTCCTAGTTGCTAGCACTATATTCACCTTTCTGGCTTTTAGTTTTCTTGCCCATAAAATAAAGCAATAGGCAGGCTATCAGAGCTCCCAAAACTTCTTGCAAACCATTTAGGAAACCTTTTAAAAAGCACAAATCTCTAGATTCCACATTAAGGCTACTGAATCAGAATCTCTTGAGAGTGGGTACAGGGAAACAGCATGTTTAAATGCTGTTCATCTGATTCTGAGATGCAGTCAGGTATGGGGACCACTGCACTAAAAAGCTAAGGTTCCCTCTTAGTTCTAAATTCTGTGGTTTGTAATACTTGTACTTTCTTCACTCTACTTTTATGATCACGAGACCAACTATAGGAAAGTAAGTTGGTAACAGGAATTTACTCAAAACAGCTAGTTTAGCAATATTACTAGGATTAGAAGAAGCTGATCTACTATCTCATGACTTCTGTGTGCATAGAAGTCATAGTGTAATGGACAAAAGCACCTAATCAGGAGCCTGAAGACTTAGTTCTGCTACTTAATAACCATGGGACCTCAGGCAAATCATGCCACCTCTGAATACATTATCTTCCCAATCTGTAGGATGCTACTGGGATAAAGTGAGAACACTGTACTAGGAGACTTCTTGACATTTTATAATTTAGTATTTAGTATATTAATTAATAGTCAAATCCCTCTATTATAAGAAAAATTAAATATCAAGTATATTGTGCTTATTAAACTAGGTATGTATGTAATACACCTTAAAGATTATTTCAACAGAAGTATTAAGACATATGAGGAAAAACCGATGATGTGCAGCTGTGGAGACTGTTCTGGGCCCTCCCCCTTCTCTCTGTCTTTGTATCTCCCTCTCTCTCTGTCAAAAGCAATAAAAATAAATCTTTAAAAGAAGTTATTAACACAAATTTGCAATGCTTAATTATTTGGTATGTTTCTTAAAATTCAAGCTACAACCTAAGTCATGTGACAAAGACTGAATTAATTATTTAAATTTAAGTTAAAATCAAATCACTGTTGGAAGTTTAGGTCTAGAAATGTAAGAATCCAGTTAGGTGGAAGAAACAGTGGATTTTACAATCTAGTCAAAGGAAAGCTACACTACAGCAAATGAAGAATAAAAATTCTGATTCCAGGGAAGCCAGGATGGCTCAGCAGGTTAAGCGCTTGCTTTGTAGCCCCGGGGACCGAGGATCAAATCCCAGTCCTGACCCGTTTGGACCCATATGCTGAACTGGGGTGTGCTTCCCATGCAGGAGGCCCCCAGTTTGGTTCTTGCCCCCTGGTTCCACCCCTGGCTCAAGGGGGTGTGCCTCCCATGAAAAGGAGGCCCCCCAGCCCAGTTCCTGCCTTGCATGGCCCCCGTCCACCTGTGTGGAACAAAACCATGTTGAAAACAGATGACATACAACTATGGAGACTGGTCTGGGCCCTCCCCCTTCTCTCTCTCTGTCAAAAAAAAAACAAAACAACAATTCTAATTCCAGCAAGAAACACTAGACATACTATGAAAGTCTAACATTGATTCTGATTGTCCAAAGTATAAATGCTCTTATTCAAGTTGCTTATAGATGGACAAAACTATAATTGTAGGAAAAACAACAAGGGTTTTTAAATGATAAAATCCAGTGTAGTGTGTATTCTACTCTCAAATTTTCTAATGCAAAATGTGATTTAGAAAAAAAAAAAAGATTTCCCAGGAGATAGTTACAAAAGTCAAGATTTTTTCATCCTAGCCAATAATATAGATTCATTTGGTTGGTTTCTAAAACAGTAATGACAAACACATGTTTCAAGAAAACAAATGCCACAAGTTGAGAAAGATCAGATATATTATATAGGAAATGAACTTCACTCCACAGCATTGCTAATCTCTATGTTACTATGTACCTGGTACAATTATAAGAATCTATAAATATTAAATCATTCTAGCAATTCTATGAGGTATATGCCATTATTACCATTATCTCCATTTTAAAGTTGGGAAAACTGAGGTACAGGATTAAGGATTAAGTAACATGCTCAAGGCCATATACTAAGTAAATGATGGAGCTCAGGTTCAAATTTGGGCAGTTGGACCCATAATCTGTGTTCTCAACCATTGTCCTATACTACCTCTCTATTATGAAGGACTGAAGAGTACCAAATACACAGAAATCAATGCCAATTCAGACACCTTTGTCAACAAAGAAGAGAATTGTGGTACTAACCATTTCCTCTACTTTCAGAGAGAAAAAACACATATTGCCTATGAAGAATCAGATGGCAATTGCAATTCTGGGAATACTGGGTAACACAAAACAACAGAATCTTCATATTTCTTGGAGGAAAACAATGTTAAACAACTTATATACACACACACACTATTATATATAATCAAGTCTGGGAGTGAATAAAGTCATGTTCACATATGCAAAAATTAAGAGCATACCTACCACATATTCTTTCTTTTTTTTTACTTACCACCTTTTCTTTCTTAAGGACTTATTGTTTTTGCTGGGTGGGAGCCTCCCACATGGGAGGCTCGCCCTGGTGAGAGGCCACACCCCAGTTCAGCACGTGGGTCACAGAGGCTGGGGCCAGGATTCAATCCTCAGACCCCGGGGGCTGCAAATGAGCGCTTAACCCACTGAGCCATCCCAGCTTCCCTCACATATTCTTCAAAGGTTACTTGAGAATGTACTTCTGCAAACTGAAGGAGTACACCAAGCAAGAGAGAAACAGTTAACTCTTTAATTATTATGAAAGATCAAAGGAAGAAGAGATTGTTTCTAAGGGAGCCAGAGGAAGAAGGAAGATGGGATTTGATTGTCCCAAAATAGAAAAGAGAGGCAAAGGGGAAGGAAAGAATAAGGGTGGAGGTATTGGGGGAGCAGTATAGAAGGATAGTGCATTTCAGGCAGACCATTATAAGCAGGGAACATCTCTTAGCCCTGTGTATTAGCATCTGAGTAAAATAATTCTCAAATGGCAGTTCCAAAATAATACTGATTTTAAGATGATCTAGGTATTTTCTTAAGTTTTCATGCTTTTTTATGTTTATATTCTTTTGTATATAAAATAATTAAAACTAATGAAATTTTGTTAACAGCTCTCACTTTAGTAGAATCATAAAAGACAGCACATTCTTTGCATTTATTCTAGAAAAATAATGTCAATAAATTAACAGGTGGACCATATAGTTAATAAAGTCCTTTGAAGAAAAATGACTTACTTAGCCTCTTTGCAACTTAGTTTCCTCATCTGTAGAACAGAGTTGAACAGGCAGTAGTTGCAGAGGCAATCCAATAAAGGGTATGTCTTTCCCTGAAGTGAATTCAAATCTAGGCTGTGCTACTTAATAATAGCTGTGTGACTCTGGTAAAGTTTTGACTTTGCCTTGTGTCAGTAAAAATGAAGATAGTAATTGTACCAGCTTCATAAAACTACTGTGATAATTAAGAAAGATGACAGGTATAAATCACTAATTACAGTGCTTGTGCTTGGGCACATGGTGCTCCGTAAATATTAATGATCTAGATCTAATGACAGAAAGAAATGTTGCAATAATTGAATATATTCAGAAAATGTTAGATTTAGTGGTGCCCAAATAGTCAGCAAGTATTATAGAAAAATTAAATGGATTAAATTCAACACTTCTCAGAGAAGCCGGGATGGCTCAGTGGGTTAAGCGCTCACTTTGCATTGCCGGGGACCGAGGATCAAATCCCGGCCCCGGCCCGTGTGGAACCAGGTGCTGACCTGGGAGCTCCCCCAGTTCAGTTCTCTCTCTCTCTCTCTCTCTCTGTCAAAAAACAATTAAAAATAAATAAATAAATAAATATTTAAAAATTCAACACTTCTCTTGTAATATCCAGGTTATTTAAAATTTCTGGCTTTTTGGCTTTGGCAGTCACAACAAACAATAAGACTATAGTGCCCCAAAGTCCAAAGAAAACATTAATTAAAACTTGCAGCTAAACTCTAAGTATAGAGTTGTAAAGATTTAAGGACTTTATTGTCATCTCCATACTCCCTTAAAGAATCACAAATATATGAGTAGCTTCTTGAATCACTAACATATCTGATCTGTAGATATTTGAGTACTGGCTAAAAGAAAATTTAACTGTCAGTGGGTCTTACAAAGTAACAGATTATGTGTAAGCAATTTTTTTTTAATTAAAAGAGTACATAAAATTCTGTGAAAACTAAACCAAAGGAAATTTTAAAACAAAGCTTTACAGTGAAGTCTACTTCATTAGACTGTGTATTAGAAGAACATCTCTAAGTCAAAGTGGTCTGCAAGTTAACCTGCAGGTTATTTAAAATCGCATAGCCTGACAGTCTTTAGGGGCATGTTTTTTAAGATTTTATTTCTTATCTAGAAACATTATTTGTCTGCAATTAAAAGAGAAATATATATCAATGAAAAATTAAAATCTCCCCATAATTTTATAATTCAACATTTTTAAATTAGGAGCATCTTGGTAGTGGTTGAAATAGAGTGAGTTTTGAAATCAGACCTAGTTAAAACACAGTTTAGACAGTTATCCATTGTGTTGTCTTGAATAATCAACTTAATCTCTTCATTTTTCAGTTTCCTCACCTATATAGTTCTACATATTTATAAAATAAGGTATAAAATTGTATGTTTATTTTTTTTAAAGATTGTATTTTTTTTGATAGAGAGACAGACAGAGATAAGGGGGAGGGCCCAGAGTAATCTCCATAGTTGTATGTCTTCAGTTTTCAACATAGTTTCATTCCACACAGGTGGGCAGGGGGCCACGCAGGGTGGGAAACGGGCCTGGGGCCTCCCCCATGGGAAGCTCGCCCTGGCAAGAGCCAAACTGGGGTCCACACCCCAGTTCAGCACACGGGTCCGCAAGGGCTAGGGCCAGGCTTTGATCCTCGGACCCCAAGGCTGCAAAGTGAGCGCTTAACCCACTGAACCATCCCGGCATCCCCAGAAATTGTATGTTTAATGTTTGTCTCTATATTAGTAAAAAGCTCTTTGAGAGTAGGGACAGTATCAAGACAACTGGCCTGGATTCTTCAAAAAGTCACTTCTTTGGGAAGAAAGATGGTGACAAAAGTGTTGTTCTAGATTAAGCAAAATGAAAGAGGCATAACAACATGAAATGTATAAACATTGCCTGGTTTGGAAAAGTGAAAACTATAAAAGGTATTCTTGGACATTTGCAAAAACTTAAATAAAGAATGGAAATGAGCTAATATAGAATCATCAATTTTCTTAGGTAATAAAGGTTTTGTAGTTACATTGGAGTTCTTATTCTTATAAATACATGCTGAAGTTTATAGGGTGAAGTTCATGATTTCTAATAGTTTCAAACTGAAAAAATATAGACCAAATACAGTAAAATGTTAACTGAATTCAGACAGAATATACAGTATAGGTTTTCATTGAGCCATTTTAACTTTTCTATGTGATTAAAATACTATAAAAACTAATTTAAAAAGCACAGAATCATATGATATGTTCCAGAAATTCAAGAACAACTCAATATTGGGCAACCTATTGATATAGCTCTACTACACCTTATTAATGAAAGAAAAAGTACGGTATGCAACTGTTGAGTAGATGCTGAAAAAGTACTTATCCTGGAAGTAGTAATTTTGTGCAATTAGAGAAAAATGCAAAATCTGAGATAACGAAAGACAAAATGTCACTATTATAGATGATCTAATTATTTACTTGCAAAACTCTAAGAAAAACAGCTTAAAAGTTGTAAGAAACAGTAAGTTCAGCCAGATGGTTGTCAATCTATAAAATGACTACATTTAATTTAGGTGTCAGAAGAAATGATATGTTTGAGTCAAAACCATACTTCAAATATTTACTCAGGTTATTCCTATGCATATGTTCATATTGAATATTTTTCAAATTTCAGTAAAATGTTCTCTTTCTCAACGGTTTTTAATATAATAAGAACACTTTCTGAAACAGTCAGAATCCCTTTTCTTTTTCTTCCTATAGGGCAGGAGTCTCCAAACTACAGCCTGAGCCCTCTCATCTGGCCCGTGGAGACCTTTTTATCTGAATAAAATAATATTAAATAAATAATTAAAAACAACATCTATGTTTTGATTCTTTTTTATTTGGACCTCAAGTGTGTAGTCAGCCCCCAAACTGCTGTTTGATAGTTAATGCGGCCCGCGGGCTGAAAAGTTTGGAGACCCCTGCTAGGGCAATGGTGGCCCTGTTAATGGCTTAAATCCAAGGTCCTGCAAAAAAAATGACATCCCATCTTTGATGTTTCTTTTTTTTAAAAGATTTATTTTATTGTTTTTGACAGAGAGAGAGAGAGAGAGAGAGAGAGAGAGAGAGAGAGAGAGAAAGGGAAGGGCCCAGAGCAGTCTGCATAGTTGTTAAGTCATTAGTTTTTCAACATAGTTTCTTTGCAAACAGATGGGCAGGGGCCACGCAGGGTGGGAACTGGGCTGGGGGCCTCCCAAATGGGAGGCATGCCCCCTCGAGCCAGGGGCCAAATGGGGGAGCGGGCGGGGGGAAGACCTGAACTGGGTGCCGCCCCCATGGGAAGCACACCCCAGTTCAGCATACGGGTCCACAGGGGCTGGGGCAAGGATTCGATCCTCAGTCCCCAGGGCTGCAAAGTGAGCACTTAACCCACTTGAGCCATCTCGGCTTCTGATATTTCTTAAATTATATTTTCTAAAGAAAAGTCAGATCTTTCTTAGCATTTTTCTTTCCATTTTATCTACTTTCATCACTACCAATGGGTTCCTTTTCAGGACCATTTCCAACAAAATGATCGTGTACAAAACTTTGTATCATTTCATGAAAATTATTATGGATTGGAAAAATAGCAAATGCTAAAGTAGGGCAATCAGGTAGGCCTACCTACTAGCAGACTATGGCTTGGAGAGTATATAATTAAGTATTAGTCAATTTCCTATTAAAAGAAATAAAGAGGAGAGATTGGAATCGAGAAAAAGACAAAAAACAGAGACACTGATAAATAAATAAACCACTGGAGCTTTATTGTCTCTTCTTTAAGACCTTCTTAAAAGGTAACTTTTTATAAGATAAAACACCTAACCCTAATTTTTCAACAAACCTAACACTGTTGTCTAGAGAATCCACATAAATTACTTGTTACAACTCCTTCTTGACAAATATTAGTGAAACTTATAACTTGAGTAAAAAACAAGGTGTTCAAGTATCTGAGAAAGAGGACTGTGAATGCCCTATTTTTCATAGTCATTTTGTAAAACAATATGCATACTATTGTCCCCAATTAAGTTGATCAACTTGCTTACATGAGTTTTTCATGACATGTTTTAACATATCAAAAATAAGTGTGTCTAAACAATGGGAATTAGAACAGTAATTTCATTAGGTCTTTATGAAACTGCACAAAACATAAATCTAAAGATCAATATTTAATGCAAGGCAAAACAAAACAAAAAATCTATCCTGATATATTTTATTTCATTATATATTTTTTGTATTTCAATTACAGTTGACATTCAATGTTATTATCCTGATATTTTACGTTGTTCTGTTTGAATTGAAAAACACAGATGATCCATCCTAGTAAGTTATCTTAAATAGTTGTGTTTTATAAGATTATTTTCAACTCAATATTATCTAACCATGAAAAATGACATTAGAAAGATCTGCAAAATTATTATATATTAATATTAAAACCGTAGTTTCTCAAAGTATATTTAATCTGATTTGTTCTTCACATTGAACTTGTTCAGGGCATAAGATTCTCAATCTAGTTGTCCAATAAAACACTATTGCTCAAATCCCATCCCGACATGCTGATTAAGAATTAACAATCCGTATTAACAACTGAAACATTCAATACAGTTAGATACCAGTATGCAATCTAGACTTGGGGGGAAAATTCACACTTACTTTTATAAGCTTTTAAAATATGTTTTTCTCATCTCTATTTACTAGTCCCTCTTTCTAGTTTTTGACATATTGTCTTCCTTGCCTCAACTTGAACATGTCAGACACACTTCAATCTCAGGGCCTTTGCCCTTGCTCTTCTCTCTGCCTGTAATGGTTCTTCTACAATATGTCTGTATATTTCCTCCCACACCTCCTTTAGGTCATATTTTTGCTCAGATGTCACCTTACTGGTAAGGTCTGCTTCAAAAACCTTATTTAAAATTACAACTGCCTTCTCCCACCCCTCAAATTCTCCTTTACCCTTCCTTGTTTAATTTTTCTCCATAGCACTTAGTAATAGCTGGCCATTATAAGCCCAATGAGGGCAGTTTCTCTAAGGGAACTAAATTATAGCTTGATCACTAAATAGCACCAAATGTAAAAATATTTAAATAGTACATTATCAAAAAATAATCAAAACACTTTCTTAGTTATATACCAGAAGTCCTTATATAAAATTTTGTGAGCTTCTCAATATTCTGTTAATATTTATTTTTTAGTTCTTAAAACAGCCAGTTGATTTCTTTTGTTTACAACTGAGAGCTCTAATTTATATGTCCCTATTTAAAAATTATTCAATCATTTTAGTCATGCATTGGCTTTTGACACAAAGTATTTGAATACTATTAAATACAAAAGTTAAGATTATGACTTTGTACTCAAAATTTGTTTCTGTACTTACATATAGAGATTAATTATATTTTATACAATGGGTATAGTTCTGAAAGTTAGATCAATCAACTTTGATATCAATCATATATCTGATAGTAATTAGGTCTTATAAATGTTTCAGCAAAACTATGTGCTTGTAAATTAAAATATAAAAAAATTGGGGGCGGGGGGAAGCTGGGATGGTTCAGTGGGTTAAGCGCTCGCTTTGCAGCCCCAGAGCCCAAGGATCAAATCCTGGCTCTGGCCCAGACGGACCCATATGCTGAACTGGGGTGTGCCCCTAGTTCAGTTCTTGCCAGGGCCTATGAGGGAGGCTTCTGGCCCAGCTCCTGCCCTGAGTAGCTCCACGCCCACCTGTGGAGTAAAACTATATGGAAAACTAATGCTGTCAACTATGGAGACTGCTCTGGGCCCTCCCCCTTCTCTCTGTGTCTCTCTGTCTGTCTCTCTCTCTATCAAAAAACAATAAAAATAAATCTTAAAAAAAAATTGGGGAAGCCAGGATGGCTCAACAGTTTGAGCATTCACTTTGCAGCCACAGGGACAGAGGATAGAGTCCTGACCCTGGCCCGTGCGGACCCATATGCTGAACTGGGAAATGCTCCCCATGCAGGAGGCACCCAGTTCAGGTCCCTTTCCCTGGTTTGGCTCCTGGCTTGAGGTGGCATGCCTCTCATGCTAGAGGACCCAGGCCTGGGTCCCACCCTGAGTGGCCCCCACCCACCTGTGTGAAATGAAATCATGTCGAAAACTAATGACATACTACTATGGAGACTGCTCTGGGCCCTTCCACTTCTCTCTGTCTCTGTCTGTCTCTTTCTGTCAAAATAATAGGGTAAATCTTTATATTTATTTATTTATTTATTTATTTATTTATTTATAAAATCTTGGTATTTTATTAGGTAGTAGTTATTTTCTGCAACCAAGATGCAATAAAATAAAGCACGCAAAAGTGGCAGTGAAAAAATGACTTAATTTTATTAAACCAAAATCCTTCTTTATAGAAATTTGAGAAAGTACAACTAGCCAAGTTCCACCAAGGACAGAACTTTATTGCTTTTGGTCAAAGGTCACTAGGTAAATAAGCACAATGTGATCTTTGAATTGTCATAAAATGTACACAAGAATAAACATAAAAGTCAGTATATTCAAATTAATTTCATAAAGAACTGTCAGATTAATACATTACTATCATTTTATTTGAAATTCCTAAAACAATTGAGATATGAATCTAATCAATAGAAGATGCTTTCTTATTTATCCAGATCAATCAACAATGCATTTAATGTTGCTAATCTAACAAAACTGCTAGGAAAAATACCTCCAAGAAACATCTGACCTTGACCTCGTCTGAAAATATGTAAGATGTAATATGGAAGGTTCTCTTAACTCAGAGACTCCTACAAAAGATAAGTGAACTGGGTGGGGGTAAAGAAGTTGTTCATGGGTCTCTTCATTGTAGCAGTGGGCATGTTCTAGAAGTACACTGCTATCAGAGCTTTGAAAAAACATCAATGATCATGTACATCTGAGAGCTCTAATGACATATTAATCTATACCACTCTCACAGATGAGGGGGTTATTCAACTCGGTATACTTATATTTGAAAAGATCTGCAAGCTTGTACTGAAGTACTGTAATATCTTGATGTTTATGATAGCTAGGTGAATAACAAATTAAATATCATTAAAATTCTGTGTGATTTTTTTATAAAAATAAAATTTGCAACATCAGTTTCCTCATCTGTAAAAAGGAATAAAACCTACCTGGCAAGACTTCTGTGAGAATTAAATAAGTAAAAGCCCTATTACTGAGTTGTCTAGAATACAATAAATACTCAAAAAATGTTACTTTCTCTTCCTTTTCTCTCATCCTCTCAGCTCTACTGCCTCTGGCATTCTTTATAGTTTAGCAAGAAAAGTATTGACTAAATTTAGGTTCTTTCAATTTCTTCACAAATGCGGCAGTAAAAATATTTTCATTAAGTTTTAAGTGTTAGTAACTTTCACAAAAGCATAAATACTTATTTAAATAAACTAACTCCAAACTTTAAATTCCTAAAAACTCTTTTATTCGCCTCTTAAGTACATATTACTAAGAACCAACCTTATAAAAACATACTCATATGCTATAAACTTTATAGTAAGTATGTTGATAGACCTTTCTATGTTAGATAAATGAAAGAAACTTGTAGAACTACTACATAAACAGTTCTGGCATTCCGTTTCAATGATGACTATGAGAATGCTTTTTATCACTGTCAAAATGGAATGTCATGAATCCAAAGGAGTGTATTTAAGAAGCGTAAACTTGATCATGGCTACTTTGATATTCTAGAAATGGTAATGAAGCTTAGTAAAATTACGCATGGAATAAATAGTGCTTACTGTCATAAGCACAAATAAATTTAAAATTAAAGTTCACAGTCAACAGAGGTAGGCTAAAAAAGAAACAGGGAAAGAAATACAATTTAGGAAACAGGTCGATGACTTGTAAATTTCATTCTGGTCATTAATTAAATGTCAAATCTAGTAGGAAAACTTGATTACTGTAAAAAAAGCAAAAGGAATTACCAATAACCCAGTCCAAAACATACATTCATATAATAAAAGTGAAGAAGAATTCTTGACTACCAAAATGATTCACCAAAAGCATATTTATTTAATATTAACAAGATGAAACATTAGTTTTATTAATATAGAATAGCATAGTGGCAAAGACAACCACACAGATAACCACTTACTAAACTGTACAACTTTGAGGAAATTACTGTATTTTGCTGTGTATGATGAGCACTTTTTTGCCCAAATTTGTGAGGGAAAAATAGGAATGAACATTATACATGGGTAGTACTAATTCTGTATCTACATAACTGTTTCTAATTCTTTTATTTATGTTTATAAGAGTATAACTCTAGAAATCAATAACAATATTTGCATGCAAAATAATACCTTAGAATACAATAATTGCCTTGGCTTGGGCCCCAACTCTTCCAGGGCGTGCCTAAACCCTTGTCAGCTCTCGGCTTCCAACCCAGGGCTGCATTTCGGCCCGTCTCCCCAGGCTCCCAGCTCATTCCCTCCTCTGCCAGGCTCCGGGTAGTAATCTGCAGCCCCATCTGTCCCTTTCCCTTTCTCTAACCTTGTATGTGTTCTTGTGTTTTGCAATTACTTGTTACATAAAATTTCTCGTGCTATAATATGTTTTAAAAAATTCAAAAGTTCCTTTATAATATAATAAACAAGTACCTAAACATAAAAAAAAATTTTTGAATTAAAAAATTAAAACAAAATATTTTTTTCCCTGGAAAGTTTGGGCCAAAAACATGGGTAAGCATTATACATAGGAGTACATTATACATGGCAAAATATGGTAGTGAAACTCTCTGTACCTCTATTTTTGGGTCCTCTGTTGAAAATAATATATTTATATCCCATGAAAATATGGAGGAAGAGCATTCCAAGGAGAAGGCACAGCATGTACAATTGCCCTCAATTCAGGAATGACCTTGACAGCTTGAAGGAACAGCAGAGTCCTGACCAGCGTAGCTTAAGTAGAATGAAACAGCATTTGAATGTGAAAATGTCTCCATCATTTATAAAGATGCTGTGAAACAATGCCATCCATTATGCTATTCAACATCCCTTACAAAATGCAATAAGTTTCTTCTTGTGTTTATCTTTGGGGAATGTTTCTCTCTTTACAAATTGACATGTGTCTTTTTATTATACTACAAGTGTTATTTTTTACTGAATTACTCTTTTTACTCTGACAGTTGGTACAGATAGATTTCTGCCAAACTAATCTCCATCTGGATTTTTCTCCCCCTTGTGCCCTTACTTTTACATTTTTTATTATATGGCTCTTTTCTTTTTATCGCATTTTATATTAATATATCACATTCTAACATTCACATATAATATTTGGTGTTAGACAGGGTATAAATAATCAATTAATACCTAATTTTACTTAGATAATTCATTTACTTCCAAAATTAATCTACCATGTAAACACCAATGATATTTAAATAAATTTAAAATAATATTGTTTTAAATGTGTTTACCATATGTGAGTGATAATACTGTTTGATCAGACCTTCTCAACACCACAGAGCTAGAAAGAAGTCATGACTTCTTAAGGTCTAGAATTGTGCTATCCCATATAGTAGCCACTATCCATATGTGACTATTTAAATTTAAATTAATTAAAACTTTAAATTCCATTTCTCAGTTACAGTAGCCATATTTCATAAAACCTTTGTTTTTGTGTAATTTATACCCACAAATAGAAAAGGAAGCTTAAAAAGGATAAAGAATGTCATCATGTTCACTTTGCAATCTGCCAAGACCAATACAAATATCAACACAAATGCCCATGTACAAACAACTCATTTATACAATGTCTCTAAATCTAACCATCTCTTTTCCTGGACTGGAGCATGGCAAAGTAATGAAAAATGATAACATATTTAACTAGATAACTAGGATACTGAGAAAGTAAGCTTCCTCTTCAACCAATAAGCAACCAACCTGCTGAAGTCATTACCAAAAAAGGTGGGCACATACCACCATCACCACCAACTAGTACTAGCTAGGCTGTGGTAAAACTGGTGTTCTTCCACAACTTTTTTTTTTTTAATAAATTTATTTATTTATTTGTTTATTTTTGACAGAGAGAGAGAGAGAGAGAAAGAGAGAGAGAGAGAGAGAGAGAAATGAACTGGGGGAGCTCCCAGTTCAGCACATGGTTCCGCAGGGGCCGGGGCCGGGACTCGATCCTCGGTCCCCGGCGCTGCAAAGTGAGCGCTCAACCCACTGAGCAATCCCGGCTTCCCCATTCCACAACTTTTTGAAAGCAAAAGAGCAGTAGAGAAAACAGCTTGAACTCCAGCCCAATTATACTGCTTATGATTGCTCTCATCATATATTCTATTTCCTCTGCCTGTGGTATTTTTCATTACCATCTTTACTTAGTAAAATCCTGCTTATACAATAGTTTGGCTTATGGTTTAAATTCTACTTTCTCCATTATAACTCTGAGTCACCATATATTAGTCCAGGTTTTCCAGAGAAACAGGATTAATAGGAAATATACAGATATAAAGAGATACATTATAAGGAATTGGCTCATATAATTATGGAGCCAAGTCCCAAAATCTGAAAGGGGTTGAGCAGGCAAGAAACCCAAGAGAGCTGATTGACGGTTTAGTTCCAGTCTGAACACCAGTGAGCTGAAAGCCCAGGAAGAGCAGATCTTTCAGTTTGAGTCTGTAGAAAAAAGCCGACGTCCTAGTTTGAAAGCAGTCAGGTAGGTAAGAATTCTCTCTTACTCGGGTGGTGGGTCATCCATTTTGCTCTATTTAGACCTTCAACTGATCGACTGAGGCCCACTCACATAGGGAGGAAAATCTTTACTCAGTGGACCAATTTAAATATTACTCTCATGTAAAAACAATCTCACAGCAACACCCAGAATATCTTGGAATGCCATGGGCCAGTCAAGTAGACACATAAATTAACCAACACACATCCCAAATGAACTTTGATGACATAAACATTTTTTATACATTTTTTAAATTTATTGTTTGAGAGAAGGTGAGAGAGAGAGAGAGAAGGGGGGAAGGACCCAGTTGTACACCATTAGTTTTGACAGTGTTTCATTCCACACAGGTGTGCAGGTTATCACCTCCCATGAGCGACGCCCCTGGTTCATCTACTGAGCTGTGCGGCCCCGTCTCCACCTGTGTGGAATGAAATCATGGTACAACTAATGATGTACAACTGTGGAGACTGCTCTGGGCCTTCCTTCCTCTTTCTCTCTCTTTCTTAACTTCTCTCAAAAAATCTAAAAGCACATTCAGATTTCAGAGGTTTTAAAGTGTGAAATAAGAGTGCATGTTAAAAATCAATGACATATGTGCGAGGGTTGACAATTAAATTCGCGAACTCATCCTAGAAAAAGTGCTACATACCTCACTGCTGAATATCACTACTGTCACCTTCGAAGTACTCCCCTTGGGAAGCTATTAACCGACACCAGTGCCTAGTCCACCCTTCAAAGCAATTTTGGAACTCTTTCTGGAATGACCATCAGAGCCATCATCATATCAACCTTGACATCCTAAGTGTCATCAAAATGTCTTCCTTTCAATATTTCCTTTATCTTTGAGTAAAGAAAATATCATTGGGGCCAGATCAGTTAAGTAGGGAGGATGTACTATTGCAGTTATTTGCTTACTCGCTAAAAATTCCCTCACAGACAGTGCCGTATGAGCTGGTGCATTGTTGTGATGCAAGAACTATGAGTTGTTGGCAAAAAGTTCAGGTTGTTTTCCTCCAACTTTTGCACATAGCCTTTTCAGCATTTCCTAATAGTCAACCACACTATAGTTATCAACTTCAGAAAAATTAATAATGCTAAATACTTGTAAAAATCTACTGTCCTGTTTCAATTTTCTCAATTGATCCAATAATGTCCTATAAATTTTTTTTAATTGATAATTTTTTTTATTGTTTTTGACAAAGAGAGAGAGAGAGAGAGAGAGAGAGAGAGAGAGAGAGAGAGAGAGAGATACAGAGACCGAGAGAGAACTGAACTGGGGGAACTCCCCAGGTCAGCACATGGGTCCGCATGGGCCGGGGCCGGGATTCGATCCTCGGTCCCCAGCACTGCAAAGTGAGCACTTAACCCACTGAGCCATCCCGGCTTCCCCCCTATAAATTTTTATAGGATACAATCCACAATTAGTTATTCATTTAGTTATTTATGTCTCCTTTAATGTGAAACCTTTCTAAAGTCTCTCTTTGCTTTTTATAAATTTGACTTTTTTTAAAGACTATAATCCTTTATTTTTAATAGTAAATATGCTCCTTATTTTGGGTTTGTCTGATGTTTTCTCATAATCATATTTAGGTTATTCATTCCTGGTTGAAATATTAATACTACTTAAAGAATCACATCTAAAGACACACAATGTCTATCTATCCCTCACTGTTGATATTAATTTTGGTCACCTGATCAAGATGTTGTCTGAATTTCTCCTCTGTATTTTTCCTTGTAATTAATAAGTAACCTGCAAGGAGATACTTTAATACCATGCAAATATCCTGTTCCTCATTAAAAGTTCTTCATGGATTTAGCATCCATTGATGATTCTTAACTGATTCAATCTACTATGATGGATGTAAAATTTAAATCCATTTTAGTCATTCATTTAAAATTTATATTAATTATTATTTGACAGGAAAAGCCTATACTAAGTCCAAATAATTACTATTTGAATTATATAAACTCCAGTTTGCATATAACTAAATATTAAAATATTATTAAATTTAATCACATTAGCTCATTAATGTCTTGTATGAGTTGTATTCTAACAACCTTGTACTGCCATCTTTGGGATAAAATGTAAAATTCAACTTCTACTATGTAAGTATTTATAAAGATGTCACAATATCCTAACAGTAACTAATGAAAATAATTGGCACTTTTATCAGAACCAAAATTACTTTCTGTTTATCACTAAAATGTGCCTTTCAACTATCAACTATTTTTGTTTTTGTGCATTAGTCAGAATATAAAGGGGAAAGTACTGAAAATACAGTTGTGGGACAAATAAACCACTGCTGCTGTTTTGAAAGACAACTTGGCAATTGTTTTAAAACTCTTAAAGTGATATACCCATAGATAAACTTAAAAAAGATTCAAGTGTACAGTTATTAACACAAAGAAACTAGGAACAACCTACATGTTTATCAACAGAAATCAGGTCAATAAATTATATCTTATTCAAATATGGACTGCTAACTATGCAGTTGTTATTAGTATAAAGAATAAGATGGATCCATGAAAGATATATATATATGAATTTATATATAGTATATCCTCTTTTCTCATTTTACATATAGTTCTACAATATTGTTCTGCAAAATTCCTGTCACTTAATATATATATATTAATTACATGTATTTTTACATATATAGGTTCTACAATACTGTTCTGCAATGTTGTCACTTAATACGAGTATGTATACATGTATATTAATGTGTATGAGGGCCATCGGGGAAGTTTTCAGCCATGTAATATGAGAAATAGAGACATTTGGAGCTGAACTTTTCCAGACAGCCCTCGTATACATTAAGTGACAAGAATGTTGCAGGTCAATATTGTAGAATCTATATATGTGAAATGAGAAAGGAGCAGAGGATATACTATATATGTAAATTCATACACACAAACACACCCTTCCTTATATATGCTTATATAAGCATAGAAACTTTCTAGAAGGAAACAAGAAACCGTTAACAATTTTTTATCACTGGGGAATAGAACTACAGGGGTCAGAAACTTTTACTTTCCATTTTGTATTAAAATATTCTACTACCTGAATTGGTAACAAGAATGAATTGTTTATGATTTTAATAAAATATGACAATTTCTTAAATACCAGGGGTAAACTAGCTATCATATCTGAAAGTAAAATAAAAAGAATTATCATCTGCTAAGAATAGCACAAAACTGTATTTTTTTCATATTCTAATTCTATTTGCCAACCTGGAAAGAGAAAGTAGCAATTATTGGGCATATATACATGTAGGCACTTAGTTAATGTTTTTCTATATATTATCTTTCTATTAATTATCAGTGGCACAAAATTTCCAGATGACTGAATAGTTTAAAGTGTACCTGTGGCCTGTGACCCTGAAATAGAGAAAAATCGCCTGCCAACATGACAGAAGTTAAACTCATACTGAAGAACTGAAATCAGTCCATCCATCATAAAATGCATGATATTCAAGTAAATTATTAAATTGAGTGAAGAAGAGTACATATTCCAATGGCTAAAATATTATGTAATTTCTCAAAGTCTATTAATCCAAAATAGAAAATTACTAGCAACCTGTAGTTAGTACATTACATATAAATATGATAATTTCAATCTGGGAATAGTATTCAAAAAACAGGAACCAAAATTATTAATATCCTTATGTTTATATCAATCTCTCTATATATACATATATGTATATATTTATGTAATTGTATAATAAAAATATGTACAATAGGAGGAAAAGGTGGTATGTACATTACCGTCTCTATTTTCAAAACATATTTTTACAACTTGATATTTCACTAAAGATTAGTCATAAGTCATTCAGGCCTGGTTTCTCTCCAGGGCCTATAAAATCAATGATTATTTATTTTCTTATATTTCCAAATACTCAATAAAAATCATCTTGGATATTTTATTTCCTAAAAGCCACATTGTTAATACCAACCACGTATTTTCTATACTTCTCTTTGCTAGTATCATCAAAATTCACAAGTCAGTAAGAAATGACTCCCAAGGCTATACATGATAGATAAGTCCCTGCCTCTCTTTACACCACATCTCCTTTATTACTCTTATACTCAATCATGACCCTTTTGCAATACTCATCTTTTTAAGTATTCAAATATGCCATGCTCATCAGGCCTAAGATGCAGTTGCACTCCTGTTCTCTCTGACTGGAAAAATCTATCCCTAAGTCTTCATGAGACTGTTTCTTTATCAGTCAAGTCTCAGATCAAATGCCATCTTCTTACAAAAGTCTTCAATAGTGATGTAAACAAGCTTTCAGGCATACTCTATCTCATCTTCCCAGAACTTACCACTATTTGAATTACCTTGTTCTTTTATGTGCCGCCTTGTCCAATCCTCCTCCCTAATGTCTCCCCAAACAATGAAATCTAAGTTGCATGAAAGCAGGAATATAGGGCTGTTATTCACTATGGCATCCCCAGCATCCAGTATATAGTAGGCACTCAATATTTGCTAGATGACTTAATAATGGAGAAATTAATCTTGTCACCTCACACTGTCAAATGTTTGAGATAGATTTTAATATGGCATACACCAAAATGCTAATGTATGTATATAAATAAAAACTGCAATTATACCTTGACAACTATTTTGAAATCTATAAAAGTAGCCGAAAACTCTAAAAATGAATGACTTGCTATCCTATCTAAATGATTATTACATGAAACTATATATTGGCAACAAATACATTGTTAAAAATTCAATCACATATACGATCTAAAATTTATAATATACATCTTTTTGTTTCTTTGGAAGTGGTACATTACCAGTATTTTTTCTGATCACATTATATTGCTTAGAACACATATTAAAAGTCATAGTCAGATATAAATGAAATTTTACTTTGGATGTTACCATGATGATCGTACAAACATTTATTAAGTATTACAGATACTATGTGCCAGCACTGCAAATAAGTTAGCTAATCTAATCCTTACAGCATCACTAGGAGTTGTGGTACTATTACCATTGCCATTTTTCAAATGACAAAACTGAAAAACAGAGCTTAAATAATTTACTCAAGGTCACTCAGTAAATTGCATCTCAATGTACCTTTTTTTTAAAAATATATATATATTTTTTATTTTTGACAGAGAGAGAGAGATACAGAGACAGAGAGAGAACTAAACTGGGGGAGCTCCCAGTTCAGCATATGGTTCCGCACGGGCCGGGGCCGGGATTCAATCCCCGGTCCCCAGCGCTGCAAAGTGAGCGCTTAACCCACTGAGCCATCCCGGCTTCCCCTCAATGTACCTTCTTAACTGAAGTATAAATGCTAAGAAAATGAAATACATTAAAAAATAAATCCGTTTATTTAACCTTTTAGTTTCAGGTACTGTGTAATATAGTTTAATTAAAATTATCATTTTCTTTTCCTTATTCATTCAACTCAGTTTTTAAAATATTTATTTATGTGAGCCTACATCAGTATACAAATTCTATTTGCACTGCCATCATCAGAAAGAAGAAAGAGAGGGTCAGGAAGGTAGAGAGAAAGGGAGGTTGGTTATTGCTAGCAAGTTTGATACAAACTGTTTCCAAGGCAGCAGCCAGTCCTAGAATGCCTGACTCAGCAGTTTCTCATCTGTTTATAAGCAACTCCAACAGTCTAACAACACAGTCATTGCATCCTATTTTGTTCAGCAGTTAATTCAATGTATACAAAACAGTTTGGCCTTTTTTTTTGCTTTAACCGGATTACATTAAAAATTTGGAAATAGCTATTATCCACATTTTTAAAAAGTATATACAGTTTTTTCACCTTAATACTATATAAGTAATGAAAGACATTTCCAGTAAAAAACAAAATGTATTCATAACATACACTTAACATTCATGTAATATCAACATTCAGTTAAAAATTACAATCTTTTGTTTGTAAACAAGCCAAGACCATGTGTATATATGATGTCTGACAATTAAGTTCGTGAACTTACCATATGCGCTTATGTTAGCAGCACTGTACAAACAACTCAGTAAGGTTTCATACACTTGGTATATCAGTGTCTCACAGTTGTGTTTGTGTCGACGTGTAGTGGTGTCTTGCTGAGTGGCATTCATTATTGTTGTGTGTTTTTGTATGCCATTGCAGGAATATCAAGAGCTGGAAATAGAGCTACAAACAAACATCACATTTCTTGTTAAATTTAGTAAGAGTAGAAGTGAAGTCAGGAACATATTAGTCCAAGTTTATGGGGGTAATACCATGAAAAAAATGGCAGTGTACAAATGGATTAAATGTTTTTTATGAGAAAAGAGAAAGTGCCACTGATGAAGAGAGGTCAGAGGCTAGTAACAAGCAGAACTGACCAAACAATTGCAAAAATTTGTCAAATTATGCGTCAAAATCATCAGCTGACTGTGAGAAACATAGCAGACCAAGTAAACATTAATAGAGAGATAGATCTTAACTGAAAATCGTGGCACGAGAAAAGGGTGTGTGCAAAAATGGTCCCAAAGGAGTTCACTGATGAACAAAAGCAAAGAAGAATTGAAGTTTGCCAAGGCCTTTTGGAGAGGCAAGATGGTGTTTTGGACTGTGCTATCACTGGTGATGAAACATAGGTGTACCAACACAATCCTGAAACAAAGCATCAAAGTGCACAATGGAAGTCAGCCAATTCTGCACAACCAAAAATGTTTCATCAGTCCAAGTCAAGAGTCAAAACGATGTTGCTAACCTTTTTAATATCAGAGGGATTGTTCATTATGAATTGTACAAACTGGATAGTCAACTAGGTTGACTATTTGAAAGTGCTGAAAAGGCTGCATGAAAAGGTTAGACAAAAACAACCTGAAGTTTTTGTCAACAACTCATGGCTCTTGCATCACAACAACGCACCAGCTCATATGGCACTGTCTGTGAGGGAGTTTTTAGCCAGTGAACAAATAACTGTATTGGCACCCTCCCTACTTACCTAATCTGGCCCTCAATAACTTTTATCTTTACCTGAAGATACAGAAAAATATTGAAAGGAAGAAATTTTGATGACATTCAGGACATCAAGGGAAATATGACAACAGCTCTAATAGCCATTCTAGAAAAAGTTCCAAAATGGCTTTGAAGAGTGGAGTAGTCGCTGGCATCAGTACATAGCTTCCCAAGGGGAGTACTTCTAAAGTAATCATAGTGCTATTTAGCAATGAAGTATGTAGCATTTTTTCTAGGATGTTTGTGAACTTAATTGTCAGGCCTCATATACAATATATACTTTCTCCATAGTAAATACTCCACATAAACACTGTAGTTTGACCACTAACATGAACTGAAAGTCACAAAACTTAAACTAAATGCTACAATTTCATCCCTAGAATTTTCTTTGCCAGCTTTATTCTGCACCGTATAAAATAAAGATACAATTGTCTAGTTGTATTCTGGGGGGTGGCAGGTAAAGGGAGAGGGATGCCCTATAGTAAACACCCCCCCACACACACACACAGATTTAAAATAGTAGTTACAATTTCTTAGAATATAATTTTGATTCTAAAACTTACATTTCATTCTAACGCAAACTAAATTGTTATCGCATACCCATAAGATTAAAGTAATAAATAAAAGTTTCTAAAAAGGACATATAATTATTAATATATACTATGGTCACTGGACAAGAACATGTGGTTGTCCAATCTGTGTTCCTTTTTCTAAAATTAAATTTTTTAATAAATTTATATACACTCATTTAAAATGTGCAGTTGAGTAATTTTTGACAAATATTAAACAACTATATAACCATCGACACAATTAAGATATAAAACATTGAGGATGCCGGGACGGCTCAGTAGATTGAGCACTTGTATTGCATCCCCGGGGTCCGAGAATCAAATCCCAGCCCTGGCCCGTGCAGACCCATATGCTGAACTGGGGTGTGCCTTCAGTTCTCTTCTCACCAGGGCAAGCTTCCTATGTGAGAGGCCCCCCAGTTCAGCTCCCAGCCCAGGTGGGAAGCCCCCAGCCAGTTCCTGCCCTGTGCAGTCCCATGCCCACCTGTGGAATGAAACTATGTAGAAAACTAATGATGTGCAACTATGGAAACTGCCCTGCGCCCTTCTCCTCTCTGTCTCTCTCTCTCTGTCAAAAACAATAAAAATAAATCTTTTTTAAAAAAGATATAAAACATTTCAATCACCAACAAAAGTTCCACCATGCTCCTACCACTAGCCCCAGATAATCATTTATCTGTTTTTTTGACACATAACTTACTTTCCATTTTCTAGAAATAATATAATTTAATTATACAGTACTTACTTTTTTGTATATGGCTTCTTCCATTTAGCATAATGTTTCTGTTAATGTTTTGAGATTCATCCATGTTGTGTATGCAAGTTCATTCCTTTTGATTAGTAAGTAGTATTCCGTACAGAGATAGCCACAATTTATTTACCCATTCACCTATGATAAATATTTAAGATGCTTCTAATTTAGGGATATTATGAACATAAGTGATATAAATATGCATGAAGAAATTTTCTGTGGATATATCTTTTCATCTGTTTTTGATAAATACCTAAGAGAGGACTCCAAGATCATATGCTAAACTGTCAAAATATTTTCCAGGGAAATATGGCCTTTTACATTGCTACTAACAATGTTCAAATATTTTGTCTAAATTTCACTAGAACATTTTATTTATTTTCATTGAGTTGTAAGACTTCATTAAATGTTCTAAATAGAAGTCATTTGTCAGACACATGCATTATGAATATTTTTCCATGCTGAGGATTATTTTTTCATTTTCTTACTGATAGCTTTCAAAGAACAAAAGTTGTTAATTTTGTTAAAATACAGTTTATTAATATTTTTTTCTTTTATGGCTTCTGTTTTATACATTCAGTGTTTTCTTCTATCTGTTTCATAGCTTTTTATTTTTAAATTTTGGTTTATAACCCACTCTTTATGCATGGTATGGGGTAAGAGTCAGTGTTCATTTTTGTCATACAGATTGTTCTAGTACATTTATTGAAAAAACTGTAACTTCCTTCTTTGAATTTGCTTTAGCACCTTTGCCAAAAATCAACTGACCTTATATGTGTGGATCTATTTCTAGACACTCAGTTCTATTCCACTGATCCATAATGTTTATCACTATACACTGTAACTAAGTAAATTTTGAAATCAGTTAGTGTAAACCCAACTGTTCTTTCATATTTTATTGCTTTGACTATTTGTCTTTCTATATAAATTTTAGAATTAGATTATCAACTTTTTAAAAAGAAAATACTGCTAGAATGTGTATTTGTATTTATATTTCACTAAATGTACAGATCAATTTGTAACTCAGTGTTCTTAATTCCTGTCAATATATTAGAATTACCTGGAGGCACATTAAAGATAATCCTTGCCTGGACCCCCATCCCAAACCAATGAAATCAATAGGTTCTAATATAAAGTCATGATTCAGAAATGCTGGTTCAAGCTTTTGAAAAATTCTTGCTGTTATAGAAAAATGGCACTATAAAGTCATTTTTGTCATAAATATTGCTGGTATCTAACTGGAAACTGGGATGTCCATTTTAAAAATTAGTTACCATTTGTTAAATCTATAGAGTTAATATTTAAGTAAGATACAGGTAAATATCAAGCAATCTGGTCTTCATGCCAAATAAAAGAAAGAAATTTGGAAATTTTTCAAAAAATGTTTGAGGAAAGGAAAAAAGAAAAAAAACCCTCAGGAGAAAATACGGTCAATCTATATATAATTTAATACCCAGCTAAGCTACTATTCAAGAGTAAGAGTTAAAAAAAAAGAAACTTTCAGACATACAAAAATGTTTTCTACTTATAAACCATAACTGAACTATTTTTTATTTATTTATTTATTTTTATTTTTTTTATTGTTTTCATTGTTTTTGACAGAGAGAGAGAGAGAGATACAGCGACAGAGAGAGAACTGAACTGGGGGCACTCCCCAGTTCAGCACATGGGTCCGCACGGGCCGGGGCCAGGATTCAATCCTGGGTCCCTGGCACTGCAAAGTGAGCGCTTAACCCACTGAGCCATCCCAGCTTCCCCAAGAACTATTTTTTATAGGAAGAAAAATATTAAAACAGAAGAAAGGAATGTGACATACACACAAATACAACTAGGCCTGAACTGTATAGTTTAGCCAAGTTTTTATGATATAGCTAATCCCAATATTGTACAAACTGTTCCACATAATAGAAAAAGAAATAACATTTGGGGACTTTTCTTCATAAGTCTAGTATTACCTTGACATCAAAACCAGATGAGAATTGATGTTACAAGAAATGAACAACATATGCCATGATCTCTTACGTAAATAGACATAATATTCTCAATAAAATATTAGTGAATTAAATATAACAAAATGGAAAAGAAAAGAAAAGCAATACAATCTCAGCAGCCTTGATATCAATGAGTGGTGGCAAGTCTCCTGAAATTCAGTCTTGGCATTAAAAATAAATAAATAAATAAACAAAAACAAACAACCAGATATCCTAGTTGGGTTTACTCCAGCATTACAAGAATTGCAAGTATATTTTTTCTTATGCTTTTCCATGTTTGAAACACTCTACATCATAATTTTTCTTAAACTCCAAAGTGGTGGTAGTTTCAGACATATTTATTCCTATAATAGGGGATAAGAATAAGAAAATTTATTCCACAGAACCCAACAAAGAATTAGAACTTGAAGATTCCAATTGCTAAGAATGACTGGGGTAAGATGTCCCACTAAAATATGGGGAGTTTGTTGGAAATTCACATATTTATACCGATAAGAGATTACCATCACCATACTCAATCAAGTCCACTAGACTGACAGACCAGAATTTCGATCTCTGGAAAACCAGAGAAACTCAGCATTTTATGTCAGTAGGTACCCAGTAAACAAGAGGTGAGATAGCTGACTGACAGCCTCTGTAAGAGGCAGGCCAGAAGTGACAGTGGGTTAGCAATTTCAGGAGCTATATTTAACCAGAAAGGGACAGAGGTTGGTACGTAAAGAGCCCAGCTTCCTCATCCCTCAGTGTGATAGACAATTCTGAGGTATGTTCTGTATCAGTATGGAAATTCTATATTTAAATTGTCCAATACAGTAACCACTAGCCACAAGTGGGTATTGACTTCAAATGGGGCTACTGTAACTAAAAGCCAAATTTTTAATTTTATTTAATTAACTTAAACTTAAATAACTATTTGTGGCTAGTGGTACGGTTTTATAGAGTCTCCCTAAGGGTCTCAAGTAATATTGAGCCCCACCTGCCCACTTTGGTAAGCCATTCAATCAATACACTCATGATTAGCTTTCCTTTCTTCCTCTCTCACTTCTTTTTTCTCTCATTATGATTCCTGGAATCATCTCCCAAATTAATCAAAGATAAAGTATCTTAAAGTTTGATTTTGACAGAAATAAGAAATAGAAAGGCAAACCCAAAATGAGCCACAAAAGGTTAGGAACTGGGGGGAAAAAAGAAACAGAAAAAAACATCAATTAACTGTTATTAGTAATCTCAGAGAGATATGAGTAGATATTGCAGCCATAAAACAAAAACATAATATTAAAATGGGAACAAAGAACAGGAATGCCCTATTAGAAATTAAAATTATGCAACAAAAATTTCGTAATTCAGTGGAAAGATAAGAAGTGAAAGACAACTGGAAAATTAACCAAAAAAGCCTGAAAGATGAACTTTGGGAGAATAAAAAAAGACTTAAAAAAATTAGACAATTAATCTAGAAGATATATTGACAACCTAGGAGATACAATGTCCAACTAACAGGAAGTTCATAAAGAAGAAAGAACTGAAAAAAGGAAAAAGAGAAAATTACCAAAAACCACAGGAACATTTCTCCAAATTAGAAAATATGAATCTCCTAAACAAAAAGACCCATCAAATATCAACATATAATTGAAAAAAAGATGTACACCCATGCACAACATCACAAAATCTGTGAATACCAGGGTAAAGAAAATCCTAAAAGCTTCCAGAGAGAAATCAGAATAGCTTTGAACTTTTTAATAACACTGATTTTAAAAAAGTGAGGGACTACTCACTTCAACAAGTAAACATCATTTCCATAATCAAAGAATGGAAATACCAAAAATAGATTTTAAAAGTGTGACACAGCTATATATAGTAAAGAGAATGGAAGAATGTGAGGGAAGGATTCTAAGAGACCTAAATTTTCAATTACCACAAAGAAATTGCTTAAACCAAGAAACTAGCAGATGAGTTATTTTAAATTATGTAGATAAATATCATAAGAAACAATGACAACAATTAGGAGTGATTATATCTGGGGAGTAGGACTGGAGAGTAGGGAAGAACTAGAAAGAGGACTGCAATTTTTCATTCTAAGCCTTTTAGAATCAACTATGTGCATTACCTTATAGAAATAAAAGCATATTATAAAAATTAAACAGAAATTTTATGTTAAAACTTTACAAATTTTTAAAAACTATTTTCAGGGGAAGCTGGGATGGCTCAGCGGGTTAAATGCTTGCTTTGCAGCCCCAGGGACCGAGGATCAAATCTTGGCCCACGACCCATGTGGACCCATATACTGAACTGGGGTGTGCTTCCCATGTGGGAGGCCCCCAGTTTGGTTCTCGGCCCCCAGTTCGGTTATCACCCCCCATTTCAGCCCCTGGCTCAAAGGAGCATGCCTCCCATGCAGGAGGCTCCCAGCCCAGTTCCTGCCCTGTGCGGCCCCCTCCCACCTGTGTGGAATGAAATCATGTTGAAAAACTGGTGATGTACAACTATGGAGACTGCTCTGGGCTCTCCCCCTTCTCTCTGTCTCTCTCTGTTTCTCTCTGTCTCTAATAAAAACAATAACATAAATCTTTAAATAAATAAATAAATAAAAATTTAAAAATAGAATAAAGATCTGCTATTTCCAGCAGAACCAAAGAGAAGCAAAAATACCAGTAGGACAATACTTGAATTTTTAAGGTTACCAAAGCTAAAAATAATATCTATTCCTTTTAACTAAACCTGTGTCTCCATTGTTGGAAGCATCTATAATTAATAAAGGATTTTAAAATGAAATAAATACAATATTTGTCAAGAAAATAATCTCATTGACAAAGCAATATTATAGGTACTAGAAAGATTAAATGACCTCTTTAAAATGTTTCTAGCTCCAAAATCCTGAGATTTTATTAACACAGAACGTTCTTTCCTAAAAAGAACTTATTTTCTCTAATATTATAATATTTTGTAGGTTTCACTAAATAACATTTTTTGCTTTAAAAATGAGATGTTTCAAAAGAAGCCAGACTTTCTAATTAAGTTAACTGGAAATGAGGCAAACTTATCGAGGCTTTAATATGAAGGAAATAGCGTTATTGGCACAGTATGAATTTCAGCGACTAGACATTACAACTCGCTCAAAACTCATAAAGGAATCAGACATTTCCAATACAATCCTGGAAATAACTACAGAATGAAAAGTCATTAGTAAATATTAGTTCGAAAACCTGAACTCTTTGGTAATCAATAAATAAGGTATACCTTTTCCTGTATTTTGTACTGCTTAACCAAAGGAAAAGATGCTTCCACGTGGAAGAAAAATTAAACTTTCTCATTATAAGAAAGGTTCTCTAATGAGAATAATTGAATTGGGGAAAAAATAAAGCACTAAGTAAGTCTTAAAAAGCACTTCATATTTCCCTAGTAACATGCCTTGACTAGGGCCCTAACGTGTCCAGGGTCGGGCCATGCTTCTGCCTCCTATGCCTCTACCCTCATCAGCTCTTGGCTTCCAACCTGCCCAGGTCACACCGTGTTTTGGCCCGTGTTCCTGGGCTCCCAGCTCACACTGCATTTTGGCCCATGTTCCTGGGCTCCCAGCTCACTCCCTCTTCTGCCAGCTCCGGATGGTGATCCCCAGTCCCATCCGTCCTCTTCCCTTCTCTCCTGTTCTCCTCCTTTTCTCTGACCTTTAGATGTTTATTTGCAATGAATGGGTCTCTCAGCTGAGACTAAGTGTTGCTTAGGGATTCCCTTGTTGGGTTATAGTTTAGTTAGTTGTATTTTTTAGTAGAGGTTGTAAGAATCTCCTCTCAAACCACCATCTTGATGACATCTTCTAAATTTTAAATGATTTTATTTTAAACACATTTTGGTTTGCATAAAATAGTTCTCTGAATATACAAGGGCTGTCCGGAAAGTATCCAGCCATGTAACTATTCTCATTACATTGACAATGGCTGGATTTTTCCAGACAGCCCTCATACTAACAAAAAAGTGATATGTAAATATCCTGACTTCTCTCCTACCCTATCTAAACATCATTCTCCGCTACTCTCATCTTACTTTCCCTTATTTTTCTCCATGACATACATTCCTATCTAGTAATCTTTTATTATTCATTTATTTTCTATCTTCCTCACTAAAATATAAGTTCCAAGAAGGCAGAAACTGTCCATATTGTTCACTGCTTTATCCCCAGAATCTAGATGCATGCCTAGCATATAATGGACACTTAGTAAATATTAGTGGATGGAATGGAAAAAGTAATACGTAATAAATATCCTACCTAATACTCAATTCTGTACCCTTTAACATAATATCTTAAAAACTAAGAGAAAATAACTTTATTTCATATTTTAAAATGATCTGTATAATCTTAACAGCAAAAGACTTGATATATATCTTTAAACTGATTTTTGGCAACCACTTCATGTAATCAAAAAAGAATTTGGAACAGTGAGTTTAACATGTTAAACTAGTACAGATAATTATCTTCCATATATGTCAGAAAATATATATCCATTCAAATGCAAATCTTTTGTAATTGTATTATTTCGGAGCCAACTAAGTATACAATATGTCATAGTTTTAGAAAGAATTGCTTGGGATGAACATTATAAAAACCAATTACTGTACTCTGGATTAATATGGGCCTAATACAGTAATAATGACTAAAGAACTACTGAAGAAGTGTAAGGATGGGTATTTGACTCTTCATTGAATTCTGTTTAAAGAATGCCAATATCTTGATCCCATTTCCTTTTATCTCCCTGTTCTAGCTACTATCTCCACTCTGCTTTCACCTCTCTTATTCATATCTTTAATTCTTCCTTTTGTACTATATGTATCTTTCCCCCTCTCTTTAACATATTTAGATATCTACCTATCTTTGAAGAGCACACACACACACACACACACACACACACACAACCTTTCCTGGCCCTTGCCCACCTTCCCACCCCCACCAGATAGTGCTCTTTGACTCCACTGCCATTTTTCTTCAAAAAGTATCCAAGGGCTGTCCAGAAAGTATCCAGCCATGTAATATGAAAAACAGAAGCATTTATGGCTGCATCTTCTTCCAGACAGCCCTCATACAATCTCCACTTCCCATCCCAAATTCATATTCATTCCTGATCATCATCAATAACGATCTCCATCACCAAATCAAACTGTCTTCCTTAGCCATCTCAATGCATCATTTAAACAGAACACTTCCTCACCATCTTTAAATTGTCTCTTTACTTCCATGATTCCATAGTCCCCAGGTTTTGTTGGGCCTGAGCTTTAAAGACGTTAGGGAGCCCTCTTTACAGAGGAAAAAAAAAAAAAAAAAAAAAA
>PVKE010005296.1:0-59702 GCA_004027555.1 Craseonycteris thonglongyai
AAAAAAAAAAAAAAAAAAAAAAGAGTAAGACTACTGGAAACCAAGTATGCCTGGAAAGCTGCACACACTGTGAAAAGTTCAGTGGGAAATTACTGAGGGCTTTTAGTCAAAAAAGTGAGATGTTAATGAACTGAATGATGTAAGTTCTACAAATGTAAGATTACTTTTTTATGTTTGACACTGCACCTAAAATTTAAAGATACTTTTGTTTAATTGAAAATATAGAAAAATACAGAAATGATGACATTTTCATGTAATTTCTCCATATTATAGAGAATACTATACCACTTAAAAACACATATATATCAGTGGACATAATTTGATTATCTTACCATCTAAATCTATACTACAGAAAACTTTTATTAAATAACTTTAATGTGATAAGTAAATACTACAAATGTATTGGCATGCACATTTCTCTTACAAATCTGTATAGCTTAGTTTTCTATCATTAAGCATGTAATGTTGCTTATATTTCATGCTATTTTTTCATAGGCCCTTTCCTGTAAACTAGTACTTATAAGATCATCTCTTCATTTTTCAACTGGTTTGTGCTTAAAAGAAGAAAACTAATAGTAACATTTGGACAATTAAATTAGAATAATGAGTTTTCCTACTACTAACCCACATAAAATACCGTACATTTATAAAATGAGTTTTCTTTTTTTTTAAAAAAGGTTTATTTTATTGTTTTTGACAGACAGAGACAGACAGACAGAGAGGGACAGAGAGAAGGAGGAGGGCCCAGAGCAGTCTCCATAGTTGTACATTGTCAATTTTTGACATGGTTTCGTTCTACACAGGTGGGCAAGGGCTGCACAGGGCAGGAACTGGGCAGGGAGTCTCTCCCACATGGGAGGCATGTCCCCTCGAGCCAGGGGCTGAAACTGAGGGGCAAGAACTGAACTGAGTGCCTCCTGCATGAGAAGCACACCCCAGTTCAGCATGTGGGTCCACACGGGCCGGTGTCAGGATTCAATCCTTGGTCCCTGGGGCTGCAAAACGAGCGCTTAACCTGCTAAACCATCCTGGCTTCCCCAAAATGAGTTTTCATTTACACACTCCTCCTAGATTATCTCCATATTCCCTTCTGGATTATTCTGATGTATGCCTCCATTAACACAGAGGATTGGAACCTGATTACAATTATGTGATTGTGGGACAAGAAGTCTACTTACCTATAGCTAGGGTCACCATGATGAATAGGATATGTATCCATAGGAACATTCTCCATTGAAATATCAGTAAGAAGAAGAGACTTTCTATGTTTTAGGCTACAGCGACTTCGAACCTCCTCAGACATGGTGAGTAAAGCTAAAGGGAAAAAGAAGGCAGATTAGAAAATTTAACAAATCAGCAGCTGACTTAAAACAGGACACACTTCTTACAACCTCCTGAAGAGGATAATAGCTGTTTAACGTGCATGTAAAGATCCCTAGGGAGTGTGAGGTGTAAGGATATAAAATACTGAGAACAGACTTTATTTATCTTAAAAAGTTCATGGTCTGTTTGGGAAGACTGTACATAAACATAAAACATATAAAGAAATTTAATAAGCACCTTATATTTGTCAAGTGCTTTAATGTATGTCTGATCAACAAACACAAAAAGTAGGCAGAGCAGGTACTACGAGGTCCATTTTTTAGATAAGGATAAATACTCAGAGATGTAAAATGATTTGCCCAAGGTCAAATGATTCAAACAAAAAAGTTGCCACAAACTGAAGTCTGCTAAATTGGGAACCAGCATTTTCCATCTAATGACTATGTTCCATAACTGTATTATACATCTAAGTACTGCTGAGTGGAGAAATCAGGTAGGAGCAAATAAGGAAGGTTTAATGGAATGGTGGGGATGGGCATACATTCTAAGTAAAACAAACGGCATTAGGAATAAATATTAAAGAGGCAGAAAGGCACTTCTAGGAGATGGCAAATAGATTAGTTTAAAATAGCCCATCCATTTGGAGGTAATAAAAAAAATGAGGCTTATGAAATTTAGAGAAAGAGGATAGAATCAGGAGGGCTGCTTAAGGGCCCATGAGGTGTCCAGCTGAGGTGTCCAGACTTTATGACAGACAACAGGAAGTCACATAGTGCCTTGAACCATAGATGACAAAGGAAATACATTTCAGATTTCAATGCAAATTCTCTTATAAGGAAAAATAATTCGGCAAAACTTTCAAAATTTTAACCACCACCATAGACTAGACTGAATTCTTCACCCTGCCAAGCAACCAGCTGAAGGACCAAGGACCAACAGGTATCTGTATCTTTTTGGAGATCCTTAGAAATAGATGTGGCAAGATTAATTTAGTCTATTTTATGTTTTTACCTGCTAAGTAAGCCACACTCTGTGTATTCACCTCAAATTTGTCACAATTTCTATGTTTGTTAACCAGAGTTAGCAGCATATGCAAAATTCTGACTGTTCTTGCAACAATAGCAGGTGAAGGATGCCTGTATCCTACAAAAAATAAAACAAACAAGAAATTAATTAATTCTTTTTTTTTAAAAGATTTATTCTTATTTTATTGCTTTTGACAGAGAAGGACAGAGAGAGACAGAGAAGGTGGAGGACTCAGAGCAGTCTCCATAGCTGCACGTCATTAGTTTTCTACATAGTTTGATTCCACAGGTTGGGGCGGGGCTGTGCAGGGTGGGAACCTGGCAGGGGGCCACCAGCATGGGAGGTGCAACTCAGGTGGAAGCCAAACCGGGGGCTTCCCACATGGGAAGCTCACCCTGGGGAACCAAACTAGGGTGGGAAGCGTACCCCAGTTCAGCATATAGGTGAACATGGGTCCGGGCCAGGACCAGGACTTGATCCTCGGACCCTGGGGCTGCAAAGTGAACACTCAACCTGATGAGCCATCCCCGCTTCCCCAATTCATTCTTTCAATAAGTATTTGTTGAGTTCTATGACTAACAACTCTGCAAAGAAAGGCAGTATAAGGGCTAACTCCTGCCTTTTGAGAACAGTCACTTGGGAATGTAAAACAGATTTTATATATGTGTGTGTGTGTGTGTGTATAAATATATATAAATAAAATTACAGTTATACACACACGCACACACACACACACACACACACACATATATATATATATATATATATAGTTAACTAATATTGGATTAAGTATTCTAAGGTACCTTAAGGAGAGGAAAATTAGGAAAGATGATGTTGTTTCACCTTAAAGGCATCTTTTCTTAAATTTATAATTTATTATTATTATTATTTGAGAGGGGAGAGAGAGAGAGAAAGAGAGAAGTGGGGCGAGCCAAGAGTAGTCTCCTTAGTTTGTACATCATTAATTGTGACATGGTTTTATTCCACACAGGTGAATGTAGGGCCGTGAGGGGTGGGAACTGAACCAGGGTCTCCTGCATGAGAGGCTAGAAACTTTGCCGCTGAGCCACTCCAGTGATTACCAGCTGCACCGCAGTTCAGCATATGGGGTTGCATGGGCTGGGGTTAGGAATCGAACCCCAGATCTCACAACTGTGAGGCAAGCACTCAACTGCTATGCTATCCTAGCACCCCTTTTGCCTTTTAAAGGAAATCTGATATTTGATGTGAAAATTAGGCTATATTAAAATATATATTAAACAAAACAATTCAATAAAGCAATACAGTTTGCATTTATAAGACCTCTGAGCCAAATTATTTCCATTTATTTCAAATAATCAATTATTTTAAGTACTTCTGGCTTCTTGATACCGTTTTATAAAAATAATCTGACAAAAGGCCTCTACCTTTTAAGAGGTGTCCAACCAGTGCGAAGTTAAAGTTAGAATTGAAATTGAGCCCAACAAAATGATCCATTTGCTTGCAGTGCCATTCCAGAGGGTTCCGGATTGCCATAAACACTTCCTCTGGACTCTGTTAAAGATAATCATTAGATGGTTAATGGGCTCACACAGGACCTTTCCTTAAAGGACCACTAACTGGGTTTTTGATTGTGCTCTATAGCTATGACAAGATAAAGTAATCCTTTCAAGCTGAGAGAAATCATTTTCAGATGACTACTGAAAACCACAGAAGAACATTTAAGGTACTACAAATTAATTAGTGCAAAACAGGCAATAATATAAATAATAAGATGATGAAAGATGAAATCTTTGAATTATAATGCAAAATAAATTATGTCAATTTACATCTTGGTGACTTTTAAAGAATTACAATTATTGTTGCTTAAAATAAGACCATCCATTGAATTATAGCTGGCATTTTGTGTACCATGGTGACTGAAAATTCATGAGAATGAAAGTCGTTCACATTTACTTAGTGCCTGCAGTACAATATAATGTCAGATACATTATTATATTGAAACCTTAAAGCAGTCCTATACAGTGAGGCTTTTAGTTTTCATTTACAGGTTTATATATTTATTCATTCTTTTACTTGTCTAAGACTTATTGTGTGGTTTCTGATGTACCAGATAACAGACAAAAATACTCACCCTGGTGGATTTTACATTCTAGTGTGGGAAAATGAGGAAAATGAAACTTCAAAATGCTATGCAACTTGCCCAGGATAATTAAGATTTTAACAGTGTTTCCTAAAGTGTGGTTCTAGAAATATCTGCTTTAAAGTCACCAAGGATGCTTGTTGAAAGGTTGAAAGTACTGGGTCCCTTCTCAGAATCGTGGGTGGTGGTTAAGCCCCTGGCATTTGCCTTTTTTTTTTTTTTTTTTAAAGAACCCCAGTGATTCCTTTATGCATAAAAAGTTTGTTTTTTAATGTAAAGCCCTTTTTAATTAAGGTATAACTGACAAACCTGTATAAAGATTTTTGAAAGCAAACAGCTAATGATGTTTAGGGTCAAGGTCTATCTAGATTTCTATGTAAGAAGGAAAGACAAAAAAACCCTAAATGTTCATTAATGGGCAAATGGTTTAATAATCTATGGATCATTCATACTGTAGAACACTCTGTGTGCATGAGAAAGATACATACACACATGTGTATATGTGTGTGTGCATATATATTTATATTTAGTTGCCTAGAAAAATCCAGCCATAAATGCCTCTATTTTTCATATTACATGGCTGGATAGCCTGCACGTGTGTGTACATGCTTAGAAAGATGTTCGCTTTATATTGTTAAATAAAAAAGCAAACTGCAGAATATTATATAAAGTATAATTCCCTTTTAACCTATTCAATATATGTATAATTTATACATATAGTTTTTCAGCTTTATTGAGGTATAACAGAAATAAAACTGTAAGATATTTAAAGTGTACAATGTGATTTGATACACATATACATTGTGAAAGGATTTCCCCCAAGTTAATGAACACATTTCATCACCTCACATATTCATCACCCCTGTTTCTGGTGAGAACATTTAAATTCTATTCTCTCTCAGCAAATTTCAATTATACAATAAAGTGTTATCAGCTACAGTCACCATGCTATACATTAGATCCTCAGAACTTGTGCATTTTACATCCAGGGGACTCTTTTAACAAGCTTTATTAACTCTGATTCTTAATTTTTAGTATTCTGGGGCACTGGAATCAATATTAGCTTCTGTTACTGGACTGTTCTGGCAATGAAAATGCCAGGGCAGATATTCCTAAGAGACAGATATTTTATTTGCAAATGCTCTTAACATATTACAAATAGCTAATAGCTAGCTATCACTCTGACCACCCTTGTCCCAAGATGACCCCAGAAAAGAGCAATGGGAATTAGGGAAGAGGAGCTCTAGTCCTAAATCAGATAACCAACAGGGAAAAGTTACTTAGTTTTTTGTTCTTTTTTGTTTTGTAAAATGTAGGTCTGACTGATAAATTTCAAGGTAATTTCTACTTTTAAAATTTTGTTCACACACTTCCCAGAGCTTCAGCTGTTCTAGGTCTATACCACATCTGGCAGACTGTGGACAAATAATGATTAGACCAGGCACCTTCAAACTTAAAACCAGGCTTCTGTCTTTGTATTCATTGCTCTGTTAATTCCACTTCAAACAACTCTCCTATTATACGTATATATTCATCTATAAAAGAATTCCTCTTTTCTCCTACATTCTTCCCATTTTTTCTCCAAAGACAAAAGAAACATAATTTTTTACTATTATATTCCCTCCTCTATACTCTGTGAACTGAAATCTAACCTCAATCAAGGTTGATAAATGTTAAGTGGGGTGCTCATTTTTTTCTAAAGTGTGACTAGGCAAAACAGAAAATGAGCATAATTAATTACCCAAAAGTTTCCTTTAGACTCTCAAGCCTACTCATCCTTATCTTCTAACTATACCTATTTAATAACATTTTTCAATAGAAAGAATAAGCTTATTTTTAGGTTATTTTTTCATATGTGAAATGTGGGGTGGAGAATGCTAACCTTTATCTTAGAATTATAAAAATTACAAGGGGAAAGCTGGGACGGCTCAGCGGGTTGAGCGCTCGCTTTGAGGCCCCGAGGACCGAGGATCGAATCCTGGCTTCGGCCCAGGCGGACCCACATGCTGAACTGGGGAGTTCCCACAGTTCGGTTCTCTAGCTGTCTCTGTCTCTCTCTCTATCTGTCAAAAGTAAAATAAAAATAAATATGCACTGAAGATAAAATAATTACTCTCTATAAATACAAAAAGATATAAAAAAAAAAAATTACAAATAATGACTGTACACTGTTTAGCATAGGGCCTGGCATGGAAGCTATTACTACTACTCAATATTATTTATCCTTATTTTGTTTACTTAGTATTAGACGAGTACTGTTTTCTTCTATTTTTATATAGAAACTATGCAGTAAAGTTTAAATAATTTTTTTTTTATGAGCTGGTAAGGAACTATGCTCACAGTAAGTTAAATTGCAGAAATTCATGTTTAAGTTAGGGACCTCTTTGCTTTTAGCAGGACAACAGTAAAAAAGGGAGGAGTTTTAAATGTGCATGATTTAGGAATCCCAGCTGAAAGCTTGCTTACCTTGTCATTGAATATCCGGAGGCTATCTAAGGTGTGCAGGTTTTGCTCAAGAAGTGCAGTGCCTGCTGAATACAAGTTGACCTCATCGAGCTGCAGCACAGCCACTGCGACCCAAAAGAGGGCTCTGTGCAGAGGGGAGTCCTGGCCAAGGAGACATGTTCCAGGTTAGAGAGACGAACACAAAACAGCCTCATTCAAAACACACTGCAGTAGAAAACAAAGCATGTTATCCCCCCAATTATGCATGTTTTCTCTTCTGGGGAAGGTAAACATATGCGTAAGCTCTTCATGCATTCCATGTGAGAGGGCTGTCTGGAAAGTATCCAGCCATGTGACTGCTCTTGTTATATTGACAATGGCTGGATTTTCCCCCCAGAGTCCTTGTATGTAATTAGACACTGTTATCTAGGCTGAGGATCACAGCATCACTGACTTCTCCCCATACTTATATTCCAAAATCCAGTCACCAAATTTTGTTGATTTTTCCAAACTATTCTTTTTTTAAAGATTTATTTTTATTGTTTTTGACAGAGAGAGGCAGAGAGAGACAGACAAAGAGGGAGGACCTAGAGAGGTCTCCATAGTTGCACGTCATTAGTTGTCTACGTAGTTTCATTCCAAGGTGGGGTTGGGCTGTGGAAGGCAGGAACTGGCTGGGGACTCTGACATGGGAAGCATGCTCCCATGAGCTTCCCACATGGGAAACACATGTGGGGCGGGAGCCGAACTGGGGGCCTCTTATATAGGAGGCTCATCCCCAGTGAGAACTGAACTGGGGGCACAACCCAGTTCAGCATATGGGTCCACACAGGCCAGGGCCAGGATTCAATCCTTGGGCCCTGGGGCTATAAGACAAGTGCTCAATCTGCGGAGCCATCCCAGCATCCCCAAAACTATTCTCTTTTGCATCTGCTTATGGCTAATGACATTATTTCATGCCAACCTTATTTATTCTAAATGTGGATTCCAGTTTTGCTCCAATTTCTCCCTACTCCAATCCACTCTACATACTATCACCAGAAATGATCCTTCTAAGTCCTGTTTTTTAATATTACCTATATGCTTGAAAACATAAATACATTTCCAAACTCCTTTCTGAAGAATGTTGAATGTTTCATTAGTTCTATCCAATCTCTATAATCTTCCCTCTTACTATTCACTGAAGAGTTTCATCATAACAATTAGAATGGTCTACCCTCCATCCCTCCATTGCCCTAGCATTCTTGTATAATTCTACTGTAGTATTCCCTTACTTTATGCTAAATCCTATCTACGGTATCTCTTTTAGTTCAGGCTCTGCCCTTGTAACTTTCTTGTTACTCTTTCTGCTGCAAGAATCTCTTGCTGTTCTGAATTTAAAGAATTTACTTTTGGGAATCCTTATTTAGCAGTGTGGTATGTGGAAAAATACAAGGCCTGACAATTAAGTTTGAGAACTTGATACCATGTCCTTATGTGGGCAGCACTGTATAAATAACTCGGTAAGGTTTCAAAACCTTGGTGTATCAGTGTCTCATAGCTTTGTCGTGTCGATGTGTGGCAGTGTCTTACTGAGTGGCGTTCATTATTGTTGCATGTTTTTGTGTGCCACCACAAGAATGTCAGAGCTTGAATTAGAACACCGAAAAAACATTAAATATCTTATTATACTTGCCAACAGTGAAAGTAAAATCAGGGACATGTCAATCTAAGTTGATGGGATAATGCCATGAAGAAAACAGCATTGTACAAATGAATTAAACATTCTTCTGAGGGAAAAAAAATGTGTCACTGATGAAGAGAGGTCAGGGCAACCAGTAACAAGCAGAACTGATAAAAACATTGCAAAAATTTGTCAAACTGTGTGCCAAGATCATTGGCTGTGAGAAGCATAGCAAACCAAGTCAACATCGATAGAGAAACAGGAAAATCTTGGCATGAGAACAGTGTGTGATAAATGGTTCCAAAGGAGCTCATCAATGAACAAAAGCAAAGGAGAGTCAAAGTTTGCCAAGACCTTATGGAGAGGCAAGACAATGTTTTGGGCCATGTTACCACTGGTGATGAAACATGGGTGTACCAATATGACCCTGAAACAAAGTGTCCAAGTGCACAATGAAAGTCAGCCAATTCTCCATGACCAAAAAAGTTCCGTCAGTCCAAATCAAGAGTCAAAACAATGTTGCTAGAGTCAAAACAATGTTGCTAACCTTTCTGGATATCCAAGGGATTGTTCATATGAGTTTGGACCAACTGGACAGTCAACCAAATTGACTATTTAGAAGTGCTGAAAAGATTGCGTGAAGAATTTAGACGAAAACGACCTGAACCTTTTGCCAACAACTCATGGCTCTTGCATCATGACAAAGCCCCAGCTCACATAGCACTGTCCTTGAGGGAGATTTTAGCCAGGAAATAAATAACTGTATTGGAATAGTCTCCCTACTCACCCGATCTGGCCCCCAAAGACTTTTTTCTTTACCCAAAGATAAAGTAAATATTGAAAAATACATTTTGATGACATTCAGGACATCAAGGGTAATATGATGATGGCGCTGATGGCCATTCCAGAAAGAGTTCCAAAATTGCTTTGAAGGGTGGACTAAGCGCTGGTGTCAGTGCATAGGAAATACTTCAAAGGTGACCATAATGATATTCTGCAGTGAGGTATGTAGCATTTCTAGGATGAGTTCACTAACTTAATTGTCAGACCTCATACATGGAGAGCCTTGGATTAGAATCATGCCTTTTTTTTATTTTTTAATTTGTTATGTGACATTGGGCAGGTTATTTATCCCTTTTTACTTAAAAGACGAAGATAAGCCAACCACTTCATACGATTTAGAATTAGAATGCTTGTAGAATCTATAACTCAATACCAGGTACATGTAAGTACTTATTTCTCTGTATTTTCTCTCAAGTTTGGCACATCTTGGTACTCAATTCACAGAAAACTTTAGAGTTAAAAGATAATAACATGCCATTTTGTCAATACAGAAAAATGATGGCCAGCTATGTAAAATAACCTGCTTGAGGTCACAAAGCTGAGATGAACTCTTATCATCCTAAAACAGTGGCTGCATTATCTTATTCTTTTTAAATATTATTTTCACTTAGCACTCAAACTCTTTTGATGATCAGGTATACTTAACCCAGCTTTATATTTCTCTATAATAATGATCACAAACTAACACACTATTTATTTTTACTTACTTTATTATCTATCCACACCCCAGTCCACATTCACCCCAGAATGTAAGCTCCATGAGGACAGGAAACTTTATTGGCTTTGTTCAGTACTGTATCTCTAGCACCTAAAACAGTACTTGGCACATAGCAGATGCTCAATTAATACTTATTTGATAAAACAATTAAGGATATATACCTATCTTTCCTTTAGCACTAATGAGACAAAAAATAAGCACTTGACAACATACTCTCCATATTTATTCTTTCTGTAATGAAAATATTTCAAATAACAATTTTAAGGCAAGAAGTTCTACTTTAATTGCAGCTTTTTCTGTATAACTTCTTCCCCATCCACCTTATTTTCTAAACTCTTGAAAGAAAAGAAAATAAGATTTAACACCAGTACCCAAAATGAATGCACTCATTCGTTATACTATAATTACCTTATTAAGAAGTGGTTGTAATTTGGTTAGTGCTATTACTGTAGCTTCTATCAGAACTTGACTGTTGTAAGTATCAGGTCCTTTTAAGCAACTCTCAAGTGCCTTTTAGGGAAAGAGAATTCTTTATTTTACTCTTATTGAAACAAAACATTGATTCCTAAACTGAATCTCAGAATCAGCTCAGAAATAAATTCTTATTTAATAAGTGATACAATTATTTCCAATGCTATGGTGATCTTGGTAGATAGCTCAATGCACACTTGAGTTTTTATTTTTTAGTATTTCTATATTATATTCTAATATAAGTCAGAAATTATTATAGTTATTAAAATTATATAATTTCATATAAGACTATAGTTTTACCATGTAAAGTCTTTGAAAAATAATAAAATAGTAAGAATATCCTCTTAGCAAAAGAGATAATACTTATTTTTCTTTTTAAGACAACTTTTTTGGAGGTTTCTTCACTTCAAAGAATTATAATAAAAACTCGTATTTTAAAGGTTTAATAAGCAACATATAAAACACCTTATTAAATTCAAATTTAATGTCCTTTAGAAAAATGCAAGACATGCTTTAGAACTTGGGAACCACAAATACTGGGGAAGAGAGATAGGAGGTACCTTGCTAAGAATACGAATAATCTGCTTTATTTGCCCATGAGATACTCGTTTGCTAATACAGCCAAAAACAACAAGAGCTCTTGGTTGCAGAGATGGATTATACTGGAATGCAAATCTGTAATGAAAAGATCCAAAGAGCTTATGAAACCTTTATGTTTATATATAATTAAAATATTGATTATGCAGTATTATCTATCTTTTCAACTATATGGATACTTTTACAACTTCTATTTAATTTGGGACATACCTTTGGGCTAGTTCTGTCCACTGGTCCAGCCACTTGCATGTTGGAATATCTCTCATGCATGCCTAAGAAAAAGAATACTCTGAATATATTTACAAACATAAATGTTTTTATAAACATGTAAATAATGTTTATTGTAATGTCATTAAATACATGACATATATGTTACCAATAAACATTCCATGGAAGTGTTTTTATTTAAGTATTAAGTGCTAAATAGCAAAATAAACTAGTATTTCTTCTATATAGTATTAGTGGATAAAAAAATAATTTAACTTAGTTCCTTATCATTTTGGCTTATATACCTCCATGATCTCCAACAAAGCCTCTGTAACTGTTTCCAGGGATGTCAAAGCGAACGTCTCCCTCTCATAGGAGCCGGGAGAGAATGACCTGTCCCGGTAACTGGAGCGGAAGGCAATGACAGCAGCGGACTTGACTTTGCTGATGCCAAACAGTAAGTAAAATTTGGGTAATGAAAACTCTGTCAAACTGAGTCTTAAAACTTGCTTGGTTTCTTCTGTAAAAAGGAAAAATGAACAAAAATGGCTTTAAAGATAAATTTTTAAATTTTAAAGTTTCATGTTTCATTTTGAATTTAGAAAACCTGAATATCATAATTACATAACCACATAACCCTGAACCAACTTCTTTTTTTTTTAATTGTTAAATTTATTGAGTGACATTGGTTGATAACAATTACATTGTTTCCAGGTGTACAGTTCTACATTACATTGTCTATATATTGCATTATGTTCTCACCACCAAGAATCATCTCTCTTTCCACCACCATATATTTGATGCCCCCTTCATACTCCCTCCCACCCCCACCCTTCCTCTCCCAATCACCTTCCCCTTTACCCTCAAGTAACCAGTAAATCATTGACTATGTCCATGAGACTTTTTTTTCAGTTTTTTATAACACCTATAAATGAGGTCATATGTTTTTTGATTCTTTCAGTCTGACTTATTTTGCTTAAGAAGATTGCTTCAAGGTCTATCCACGTTGTCACAAATGGCTGAGTTTTTTACGTATAAATTTTGGATATTAACCCCTTATCAGATATATTATTGGCAAATATCTTCTCCCATTTAGTATGATGTCTTTTAATTTTGTTGATGGTTTTCTTTGCTGTAAAAAACCTATTTAGTGTGATGTATTTCTATTTATTTTATTTTTTGTTTTCTTTCCCTGAGGAGATATATCAGTAAAAATATTACTAAGAGTAATGTCTAAAAGTTTACTGACTATATTTTCTTCCAGGGGTTTTATGGTTTCGGATTCATACATTTAGGTATTTAATTAATTTTGAGTTTATCCTTACATACGGCATAAAAAGGTGGTCCAGTTTCAAAAGACAATTAGATATAGAAGTTGTGGTACATATATACAATGGGGTATTGCTCTGCCTTTAAAAAAGAATGAAATATTATCATTTGGTTGTTTGTTGCTTTCAGTTTTATATCCCACATATGAGCAAAATCATGTGCGAACCAACTTCTAGATACATTATTTTAATGCTCGTTGCTTCAGCAACATTTAATCTACATATTTATGCCACCAATGCGATACTGTCAATTGGTGCTGAGTCTTTAGCTTGTGTGATAACTGTCAGAGTCTACATCAGAAATATGCATAGAAAATCTTTGCTATAGCATGATAGGGCACAGAAGTAATTTATTCCTTTTACTTAGCAGCTTGGTGTTAAGGTACCATAACAATCAATAGGATAATTTACATCAATCAAGTCATGTAAAATGGAGAAAGAAACTGGGGAAACACAAATGACTTTCCTGGAACTTACCACTAAAATGAAGTTGTGAACATGTACACAGAGAGTGAATGATATTGATGACCAGTCCATGTGTGGAAGCTCTAAGAGAGAGTGGCCCCGTGGCCACCAAGAAAGTAACGATGTGGAAGAGGTAGGGGAGATGAGCTGCCACATCAAGGGAGTTGTTGAAGGATAGCATCAGCATGTAACGTGCTAGAATAGCAATATCGTCCCACATTAGATGTTGTTCTAAAGTAGGAGTTGGAGATAAGCATGTCTTGTCAATTATTTTGCACATCCTTCCAATAACCTGTACAGAAGCAAAATTGAAAAAAACATAGGGGCTAAAAAAAATGTTTTATCACAAAAATATTTAACTTTAAAACAACTAGTTACAAACAAACAAACAAACAACTTCCTGATAAAAACGCATCATGCGTTTTTAGTCCAGAAGGCAAAGAAAAAGTGACTACCTTGCTTGAAACCAACTTCACATTTCCAGAAGCAAGAGCTACAGCAGTATCTGCCATCACCTCTGCTTTTATTGATCCCAAGCCACCAGTTGCACTAGTTTTGATGAAACTGTCTAGTACAACATCAAGGAGATCTGTAATCTAGTGGAAGAGGGAAAAATAAGTTTTTAGCCACTCTACCAACTTAATTTTTAATTTAAAAATACGTCAAGGAGCAGCCCTAACATGAAAATTCTCTTTTACCTGACACCTCCAAAATACTAGATATTTTAAATACTTAAAAAACAATATATCTTTTATTGTTTTTGACAGAGGCAGAGACAGAGAGAGACAGAGAGAGGCGGGGAGGGCCCGGAGCAGTCTCCATAGTTGTACATCATCAGTTTTCAACGTGGTTTAGTTCGCACAGGTGGGCAGGGGCCGCGCAGGGTGGGAACTGGGCCAAGGGCCTCCCTCATGGGAGGCACACCCTGGTAAGAACCGGAACTGGGGGACTCCTGCATGAGAAGCACAACCCAGTTCAGCATGTAGTTCCACAGGGGCCAGAGCCAGGACTCGATCCTCGGATCCTGGGGCTGCAAAGTGTGCACTTAACCTGCTGAGCCATCCCGGCTTCCCCCAAAATACTAGATTTTATTTAGAGACATGTCACAATATAATTTATCATAAAATATCCAGAAAAGAATGAGGACATTCACTCAATTTCTTTGAAGAATGTGAAACTGATATTCAAAAATTTTAAATCTCTATATTATTTTTGTCCATTTGCAAAATATTTCTGCTCTCTACTAAGACAGTACTGTATTATCAATATAAAATATAATGATTTCAAAATATAAGAAATTACATCAAGTACTGAGATGTGCTGCAGGGCTTATAAAACTGGCTCCAAGATCATTTACAATTATTTGGAGGATATGGAGCATTGTTTGAATAGGGTATTGCTTTCTTAAGTGATTACTTTGAAGAAATGATATGCATAATTCTTGTCAGATAAAAACAAAATGTTACATTATATTCTGTATTTTAATATTGGTGTTCTTATGATAGAACTATAAATGAAAGCAAGCATCCCAAATAACATCCTTAAAAAACATTGACACCCATAGTATGTAGGCTACTAGAATACACTATTAAGCACTATCTATTAGAAATGACATCATATTCTTATAGTTAAATTCTCTGTAATTACGCCAGAGAGAAGAATGTTAAAATAACTAATTTTTCTTTGGCTCTGAGACATTTACAATTTTGAATCAGATAAGAATTAGGTAGATTTCTGTATGCTTATGAAAAGAGGGGACTGTCTTTTCTCCATCTATTTCCCTAGTGCCTACCACCAGTGCTTTGCTTAAAGTGGGCACCAGATAAATATATGCACAAAGGAGGGATAAATATTTAAGCAAACTCAATACCTGCCCAAGGCTCCCCCATATCTTTGCTTGAATAGATGGGTACATCTGTTTCTCATTTATGGTCATTGTTATCAGTTTATCAAGAATAGCAGTAACTCTTTGTCGTTTAGCATCATCATTGTGCTTACAAAAACGGACTAGATTTGAAAGCCACGGAGTCATGTATTCCAAACAGAGATGTTTCAATTCAATACCTGGGGGGGAAAAATATACTATTAATATAGATGGTCAATAAAAATTACATCAAAAATTATTTTAAATAATATTCTTTTAAATTATTTTAAAATAAAATAATTGGGGGAACAAGGTAAAAGGTAAAGACTATGACCTAGAATCAGGTGAAAAGAGACTTGACAATTACATTACTGAAGATAGAGGTGAAGACAGAGGTGAGGAAAAAGAGTAAAGTAATTTTAAAATCCAGTAAGCCAACTTTAAAAAAGTTTTAACTTATTTTTCTCCCTTTTAATCATTTCTCTTCTAAATCTTAATGGATTTTAAAATCCATTAAGTTTTATTCTAATTGTAGAAGGAGTATGTAGTAATCACACAAAGTTTGATAAAAGGAAAACAAGCATAACTATGAAAACAAAACCAATATTAATTTATTGACGTATCAGCTCAACTCTCCTCAGGCCTTTAAATCTATGTAGATACTGTAGATTTATGTGTGTGTAAACACACTTATAACCCACCACAGCTCCTCCACATATATGCAGTATGTTTTGAATATCCCTTTCACTGAACAGTATTCTGAGATTACAAATTCCCCCAAAACATTTTTAACTTTTTATTTTGAAATAACTTCAGACTTATAAAAAGATACAAAAATAGCACAAAAATTCCTTTACATACTTCACCTAAAGTTTTCAAAACATTTTTTATCATGGTAAACATACAACATAAAATTTACCACTTGATGTGTGTAGTTCAGTAGCACTAAGTATGCACTCACATTATTGTGCATCCATCACTACTACCACCTTATCTCTGAACCTTCTCATCTTCCCAAACTGAAATTCTGTACCAAAACATTTTATGGCTTCGTATTTTTCCATCATAGGGAGATCCAACGATATAATCAGTTCTTTATTGTTTGACTTTCACAAAGTTCTAATTTCTTGCTACTTATAAATAATGTTATGTGAATTTCAAAAGTAGGCAAAATAAATCTATGGCAACAGAGGTTAGAACAGTGATTTCTTTTGGTGAGGGGATGGATGGTACTGACTGAGAGGAACCTTCTGGATGATGGAAATGTTCTATGTCTTGATGGAAGATGGTTTGTGATGTATTCACATGTAAAAATTCATTGAGCTGTTCATTTAAAATCTGGGCACTTTAATGATGATATAAAGGTTGTCCCAAAGTTCACGCAAGAAGTAATTTTGATAGAAAACACAGGTTTATAATTAAAAATTATAAATTTTCATTGCTCAACAATGAAAACATGTTTTTCTTTTGTGTAGCGCTCCATTTTTAATAACCCTGAACTGTCAGCTGTCACGTCTTTTTTTTTTCGTTGGCAACACTTTACCGTACAAATGACGCAAAATTCAAATCTTGCGTGAATTTTGGGACACCCTTTACCTCAATTAAAAAATCTAAATAAAAATTAATACTACGATAACCATCTGAACATTATTAATTCCTTACAATTTTGAAAAGTGGTATTATAAGGCTAAATAATATCTTAAGGATCTTCGTATCCACGTCCAAGTTGCTTTCAAGAAAAATTGCCCCCTGGGAAAACTGGGATGGCTCAGCAGGTTGCTCTGTAACCCTGGGGACTGAGGATTGAATCCTGGCCCCGGCCTGTGCAGACCCATATGCTGAACTGGGGTGTGCTTCCCATGTGGGAGACCCTCAGTTCAGTTCTTGCAAGGGCGAGCTTCCCATGTGTGGGAGGCCCCCGGCTTGGCCCCCAGTTCATGGAGGTGTGCCTCCCATGCAGAAGGCCCCTGGCCCAGTTCCCGCCCTGCATGGCCCCTGCCCACCATCTCTGTGGAACAAAACCATGCAGGTGGATTGGTGGGGGAGGGGGCACAGCTAATGACATACAACTATGGAGACTGCTCTGGGCCCTCTCCCATCTCTCTCTCTCTCTGTCAAAAATAATAAAATAAATCTTAAAAAAAAAGAAAAATTTCCTGTTTACAATTCCAGACCATCAACTTAAAAAAAAATTTTCTGTGCCAATTTGATAGCTGAATGTTGTCTTATTTTTTTTTTCAGTTTGTATTTCTTTGATTTCATTTAGTGAAATTAATATTTTTACCATGATCTGCATGTTACTATAGATTCATTTTTCCTATTAATTTATAAGAACTCTTTATGATTAAAGATAGTCTTTTCTCATATTTGCTATAAGCATATTTCCAAGCTTTTTAATTTGTCTTTTAGTTTTATTTTTTTGAAGTAGAGATGTTTTGAAGTTATATGTAGTCAAATCTGTTCACCATTCTCTTAAGTTTCCATGTAGCACTTGTTTCATAAGTTATTACTCAGAAAGCAATTAATAGTCTTCCTCTTCTTTTTTTAATGGTTCCAGTTTTTACATTCAATTCGCACATATAGCTAGAATTTATTCTGGTATCCTGTGGTTTGTGGTGAAGATGAAGACCCAACTTAATTTATTTCCCAACCTCACTTCAGAAATTATTTAAAATTTCCCCCATTAGTTGTGATACTTCTTTAACAATCTGTTTCTCTTAGATTAATCTGAATGCTGACTCCCAAACACCCATTTAATTATTGTCCCCTTATAATGTGTTCAGATATCTGCAATACCAAATCTGTTTTCTCTCCTTTGAATATTTTCTTAGCTATTCTTGTACCCTCAATTAAAATTTATAATCATTTTAAATTCTACCTCATGCTTAATCCTCAAATCTCACCAAATTTTTATTAGACTGCACTGAATTCATAATGATCTGGAAAGAATCATTCATCTAGGAACACAGTATATCAATCCATTCACTCAAATCTCTGTTATATTGATATTTCTCAATAAAGCTTTGTACTTTTTTTCCTTTTTCAGTCTTAGACATATTTTTTTAGGGTTATATTCCTACATTCTTTATTATAAAAAAAAAAAAAAATATATATATATATATATATATATATATATAGTGATCTGATCTTGATGAATTGTTAAGCTTTCATTTATCTGGTACAAAAAAATCAAAAAATGTGTTTGAATACAGAAAAAAATGTTTTATGTATTATGGAGAGAGAGAGAGAGAAAAAGGAAAAAAATGTCAGAAAATAAGCTGGGAGAAGAGCAACATTTATAATATTATAGGGTATGAAGATGGACAGCTGTAAAGAGTGGATGTTAAATTCATGAGGCTTATTAAAAGCAAAGTTAGAACTTGACTCTGGACTCTGTATTATGCGCCACTATACTTTCCCGGAACTGTACCTAAATAATAAAATCACAGTTCAAAGTCAACATGAAGAAAAGAGAGAATAACTATTTCCCTAAAATCAAGGAGACATCAATACTAACTTGGGATAATCTCTAAGAGAAATGCTGAAGCTAATTAAACAAAAACATAATGAGAAAAATACTTTTTGAGTGATCCAGAGACATGTAAGGTATCATAACCTTGCCACCTTGCTTTTATTGCCAAAATTTTGGTGGATTTCTCAATGTGGTATGCCAGAAAGTTGCTTCAGTTACAGAGTACCACCGATGAAAAATTAGAGGAGGTAAAGAAGGAAAAAAGTTTTTCTTTGAATCTTCTTAAAATAATTATTTGTATTAAAGAAAATTGTCATTACTTACTAGATTTGCTAAATCCAGAAATACACAGAAAAATTAGAAGAGGTAAAGAAGGAAAAAAGTTTTTCTTTGAATCTTCTTAAAATAATTATTTGTATTAAAGAAAATTGTCATTACTTACTAGATTTGCTAAATCCAGAAATACACTCTTCCAAAAATTCTAAGGTGAGGTGTGGCTCATTGGCTGCCAGTGTTTTACTAATAGAGACAATAAAGAGGGTGTTGTTGGCAGGGATACATAAACCTGAAGTCTCTAGTAACTGGCCCTCAATTTTTAAATTAAAGGTACAAGTTAAGGCACACAGAAGATTATAGGCAGCTGACCTAGGAGAAAAAACAAATGAAATTGTTTTAAAACTTATTTTTTCTAATAATTACAAATTATTTTAATAACATACAACTTATGATTCTATTACAAAGAATAATCAACTAGTTTTAAATTTATGATCAATTTGAGTTATGATTCTGTGATAAAACCAAAATAGTCCTTGATCATTTAGGATTTTTTTTCCCTTTCATTTAGGAGTTTAAGACAGATTCTTGACATAACCAGAATAACACTGTGAGGCTCCTAAGACAGGTGAGTGTAAGGCTTTCCTAAAAGACATTTCACCGGGACATAAAATATGAGTGGTTTATAGTTCTAAAGTGGATCATCAGGAAGAAAAAATAGGGCATATTATATTTTCAGTGAAGCTAAAACTCAAATTGTGGTTTCTCTTTTTGCTAGATTCAGCTATAATGGGGATTATAAGAAGAGAAATGAAAAGCCCCTCATTAAATAAAAATGTTAAAATCTTTAATCAGCATTTACTGAATTTTTTCCTGGGTATACTACAGTTACCCTAGAAACTGAAAGTCAAAAATTTTAACATAATTATTTCCCCTCTATTCTTTCTTTCATGAACTCCTAAACAGCAAACAACCCCTAATATATATCCAGGTTTCCTTAGAATCAAGTATTCCCTCATAAATGTCTCAAAATATATTTAAACAATTTAGGACATAGCTCAAAAAACTCTGACTCAGTTTTAAAATTTTAATCTTTCTCTCTTATATAGCAGTAGACACGGTTGGGGGCTGGTCAATACATTTTAGGATTTCCTTACCTCTGAATTTTCATCATGCTAATATATTTATGTAACAGATATATAGGAGGGAAAAGTCAGGGAACGTTAAGTGTGTCAAAGGCTTTTTCTCTGACATGACATGCTTCAGCAAAAAGCAGAGGCTATCAGCTTGTTTTATTTCACAAGAGAAGAATACAGGTTTATTCATGCTAATAATTTTTTTAGCATTCTTCTAGGAAAAACTCCAAACTACAAAATAAAGGCAGGCTTACAGCTCCATTTTCCTAAAATGAGACTATTAATATTATTGCTTCTAAGTTTATGTGTCTCTTACTAACTCCTAGGAATTCTGAGTTATACTATTTTCACACTGACTTTTTTACTCTGTATATTTCAACAGCTATAAAGATTTGACATTCCTCATATTGGGTATGCCACAATCTTCTCTGAGATAATAAAAGTTAAGCACACAGAAAATTCTGTATATAACATTTTAGAGCTTGTGGACCCCATGATTCCCATCCAGGTAAAGAAATCTTATTGGTTTTTTTCCTCCTTTTAAATAAGGAAGAATCTATAATTTTAACAGGCTCACTTATGAAACTTGGGCTACATTATCTTCTAGGGAAGATTTTTCTGAAGCTGATAATTTATATCTAAAAATCTTGACAGTCCCAAGGTAACTGGGACATAAATTATTCTAACATGAAATGGAGAGGAGGAAAAGAGGGGAGTGCAAAGAGACATGGGTGGAGGGAATGTTGGTAGAAAATAGTATTTACTAAGTACAAAGTATTTGCTAGGCACTATACTATACTACCACACACACTATTTATTAGTCATTTGTAAGTCTATAAAGATGGTTTTGTTACCTTTATTTGAAAAATGAGGAAACTAGAGCTAGGAAAACTTCACAACTTTGTTTAAAGTCATACATAATAGCAGATCTAAATTTAAACCAAATCTACTGACTCCAGTGGCCATTTTCTTTCCTCATTCATGTTCAGATTATTAAGCTTAAATAGAACCAATTATAATCTGCTCAGATGACTTCTATATTTATCTTAAGCTTTCTTTCAAGAATTTTGTTGGAGATGCTGGGATAGCTCATCAGTTTGAGTGCTTGCCTTGCAACCGCGAGGTCCAGGGATTGAATCCTAGCCCCCAGGCTGTGCAAACTCCATACACTGAGCTGCAGTGCAACTAGTAACTGCTGGGATGGTGGAGAAGGTTCTCACCTCCTTTGAGGGAGGCCCACAGTTCGGTTCCCACCCCACATGGCCCCACATCCACCTGTGTGGTATGAAACTATGTCACAACTAATGATGTACAACAATGGAGACTGCTCTGGGCCATCCCCACTTCTCTCTCTCTCTGTCTCTCTCAACCTTCTCTCAAACAATAAATCATTTAAAAAAATAAGAATTTTGTTATAATCACATAGACAGAAAGTATGTAATAATGTTATTGTTTGAGTTATTGAACATTAAGCCTTCCCTTGTCAAACAAAGATAATCTAATTTGACTGTAAGGAAACTTAATAGTGATATGCTTTTGAACATCAAAAAACTTAAGAGGACTCAGAGGAGGTGAAACTTAATTTACCAGTAGACTTAAAAACAAAAGACATATTTCGAAAAAGAAACCCAAACTGTGATGTTGTCTGTATCATATGAGAGCTTCCTGGAGAAAGAACATATGTTGGTTTAGTATGAGTTGCCCTATTCTGAATTCCACAGTTCATGTAAATACCCCATAACTTGATGAGGTCACACTGGTTAACTAATGTAGCATACCATCCAATTTATAGCATTAGTGTAGAGACTGCTTCAAAAGTTTATTAAATGGTCTCATTTTAAAAAGAATAGACCCTGAATAAAGTTAAATAAAAAAATAAGAACCTACCGTAAACTTGGGTCTGAACTGCCTAAATTAAGTAATGCGATATTGAGCAGTGTCCCAGGGACATCCTTTGGCCGAATCTTGGTGTGCTGGGGGATGGAGTCGGGCTGTGACAGCTCCCAGCGAGTTCGGATGTGAATGATAGACTGGACAATGGCATCACACTCCTGATGCATGAAGGTGAGTGGTGTGCCCTGGTTTGCAATGGTTAAGGTGAACTGGTTCTCATCCACTAGGCAGATCTCTTCAATTTCCGAAGCATAATAGATATCATTTAGAAAGACGGACTGCCCCAGGACTTTTGTTCGCTCTGCTGAGGTTACCTGAACAGCAGTAGAACCAACCTGGAAAGTGGTGGTAAGAGGGTGGAGTAAAGAATTAAATTCCATTATGTTGAATTTTAAGAGGACCCCCAAACCAACCAACCAAAATACTGCGTTTGCCATTTAAGGAAGTTTTATCGCCATTATATATTCAAAGGGCTTCAATAATTATTATAATAAATGCTCTCAAAGAGACCGAAAACATCAGAAAAAAATTTTGTTTTCAAAACAAGGTCAAAAATCCTACAGATAATGATTTTATCTTGAAGTTTCATGTTCCCTCATCCTATAAAATGCATGTAATAATTAGAATTCTCACTAATTTCCACTTTTCAACATCCCTACAATTTGATTGATATATGAGGCGCCTGACAATTAAGTTTGTGAACTCATCCTAGAAAAAGTGCTACATACTTCATTGATGAGTATCACGACAGTCACCTTCAAAACACTCCCCTTGCTTGGGAAGCTATGCACTGATGCCAGTGCCTAGTCCACACTTCAAAGCAGTTTGGAACTCTATTTTTGGAATGGTCATCAGAGCCATTGTCGTATTAGCCCCGATGTCCTGAATGTCATCGAAATGTCTTCTTTCAATATTTCCTTTTTCTTTGGGTAAAGAAAAAAGTCACTGGGGGCCAGCTCAGGTGAGTAGGGAGGGTGTCCCAATACAGTTATCTGTTTACGGGCTAAAAACTCCCTTACAAACCGTGCCGTGTGAGCTGGTGCATTGTTGTGATGCAAGAGCCATGAGTTGTTGGTGAAAAATTTAAGGTTGTTTTTGTCTCATTTTTTCATGAAACCTTTCAGAACTTCCAAACAGTCAACTTGGTTGACTATCTACTCAACCAATAATCCTGGTATCAAAAAAGATTAGTGGGGAAGCCGGGATGGCTCAGTGGGCTGAGCGCTCACTTTGCAGCCCTGGGGACCGGGGATCGAGTCCCGGCCCTGGCCCATGTGGACACATGTGCTAAAGTGGGGAGTGCCCCCAGTTTGGTTCTCACTGGGGTGAGACCCCGGCCCAGTTCCTGCCCTGTGCAGCCCCTCGCCCACCTGTGGTATGAAATTATGTAGAAAAACCGATGATGTGCAACTATGGAGACTGCTCTTGGCCCTCCCCCTTCTCTCTGTCTCCGTATCTCTCCCTCTGTCAAAAACAATAAAAATAAATCTTTAAAAATATATAAAATAAATAATAAATTAATAAATTAATAATTAAAAATGCTTAGCAACATAGTTCTCTTTTTGATTTGGACTGACAGAACTCTTTTGGTCGTGGAGAACTGGCTGACTTTCCATTGTGCACTTGGATGCTTTGTTGCAGCATAGTATTTGTAGACCCATGATTCATCACCAGTGATAACACAGCCTAAGACATTGTCTTGCTGCTCCAAAAGGTCTTGACAAACTTCAACTCTCCTTTGCTTTTGTTCATTGGTGAGCTCCTTTGGAATCATTTTTGCACATACTGTCCTCATGCCAAGATTTTCTGTTAAGGTTTTCCTAACAGTTTATTGATGTTTACTTGGTCTGCTTGCCGATAATTTTGACGCACAATTTGACAAGTTTTTGCAATGTTTTCATCAGTTCTGCTCGTTACTGGTTGCCCTGACCTCTCTTCATCAGTGACAATTTTTTTCCCCTCAGAAGAATCCATTTGTACACTGCATTTTCTTGATGGCATTATCCCCATAAACTTGGACTAACATATCCTGGACTTCACGTCCATTCTTACCAAGTTTAACAAGAAATTTAATATTTATTTGTTGCTCTAATTCAAGCTCCAACATTCTTGTGATGATACAAAAACACAACAATGAACATCACTCAGCAAGACACCATCACATGTTGACATGAACACAATTGTGAGACACTGATATACCAAGGTTATGAAACCTTACCGAGTTGTTTGTACAGTGCTGCCAACTTACACGCACAGTGGCAAGTTTGTGAACTTAATTGTCAGACTTCGTATAGCTAACTGCTCTCTATAACACTCTCCTGCCTCCAACCCAACCCAGAATATAATTAAGTATACACCTCTTACACTAGCCACAGGACCTCCATGAAGATAGAAAGCTTAGTTTTCCTCCATCTTGACTTACTTTACATTTGACACACTACTGCAGGGACACCTAGAAACGCCTGTGTACATTTTGATTAGTCAAGAAAGGTAATGAATCATTTATGTAACACAGTGATACTTACTTTAATAGAAACCTTGGTGTCTTTATGAGCTAGCTTGAGAGCATTGTGGAATACCTTCAGGTCCTCTTCCAAAGCCAAGGTGGCAGCAGGCAGTTTCTGTTGCTCATGCTCTATGTGCTCAGCCAGTTTCCCAGGACAGTCAATGAAAATGAGCCTTTTGCTGCCTTTCAGGCCAGTCAGCAGCCTCTCGTGATACTTGGTGTACTCCCTGACCCAGGAGTTACAGTTATAGACATACACTGCAGAGACATTGTCATAAGCAAATCCAGGGAAAACAACAAACCACTTGGAGAGAAAGTCTGTTTTAAAGCGATTGCTAGGCCCAGTATGGGTAAGGTCCACTACAATTTCATATGGCTTTGCATAATATGGCTTTAAAGTCAGCAAGACATGGTATATCAGCAAATCTCCATTGATTTGACCAGTTTTAAACCTAAGGAAGATAATAAAAAGGGAATACAGATTGTTAATAGACTTTTGAATAAATATACAGATGTTACTTCTTCATTATTTTATTTTGATTATTAATAATTAATTTTCTAGAGAAAATTAACAATACTACTAAACAATTATACAAAGTCTGGATTCATAATTTAAATCAGTTGTTCTTTAGACATTGAGAAGGCTTAAGTAAAATGGGAATGACAAATCTCCAATTAAAAAACATTAAAAAAAATTATTTTATTTAGAGAAGGTGTGTGAGAGAGAGAAGAGAAAAGAGAGAAAGAGAGTGAGAGAAGGAGGAGGGCTTAGAACAGTCTCCATAGTTATAGATCATTAGTTGTGACAAAGTTTCTTTCCATACAGGTGGATGTGGGCTCATGTAGGGCAGGAACTGAACTAGGGTCTCCCATATGGCATGGAAGAACTTTCGCTGCAGTTCAGTATATGGGGTTTTCATGGGCCAGGGCCAGGGCCAGGATTCGATCCCAAGACCTCACGGTTGCAAGGCAAGCACTCAACCTGCTGAGCTATCCCAGCATACCGGCATCCCACCAATTCAAAAACTTTGAGCAATGAGAGTAACAAACTTGCATACCATAGTCTATCAAGGAGGAAGGTAGGCCCATGAATCTTCCCAGGTGAACAGTTTGGGTAAGAATGACCCACTTGGAGCCCTGAAGTCAACTGATAACTCATTTAATACCCCACGACCAGACAGAATAGTTTAGCAGTAATTACATGATTCAAATTAGGATAACTAGGGCCAAAAAGGCCTAATTCAGAGACTGTAGCTTAAACTGTTAGAAATCAAGACCTTTTCTCTTTTGATGTTTATAAACTAGGGAACACATAGCTCTGGGAGTTGTTAACTCCTCTCTTGAGATAAGAAGGGAAATTCTGCCTAAAGGTAAAGATATGGAGGAGAAAAATGAAAGAAACTGGGGCCCTGGTCACTGCACTTGAGTCCTAAATAAAGCTTCTCCTGGGATCATATTTATCCTTGGACTATTTAGTTGTGAGCCCACAAGTTCTGTATTTTGATTAAGCCATGTTAGATCATATGTTGCTTACACTAAAAAGAACCTAATCAATGTAAGCAACTATGGTAAGACTATCAGAAAGCCCTGAACAGTACTAGAATTTCAAATCAAAACAACCTAGATGAACTTTAGCTCCATGTTCTATGCTTGTTGACTGTGGTACCTACAACATAGGCTAAGATAAATATCCTTACCTCAGAGTTTTTACTATTGTTGGGAGGAAATAAGATAAAAAATATGACAAGTTAAGTTATTTTAAAATAAAAGAAAAATATTTCAAGATCAAAGAAAAGGGGATGCCAGAGTGGCTCATCAGCCTGAGCACTCATTTGCAGCCCCGGGGTCCAAGGATTGAATCCCAATCCCAGCCGTGTGGACCCATATGCTGAACTGGGGAGTGCCCCCAGGTTGGTTCTCACCGGGGTAAGCTTCCTGTGCGGTAGGCCCCTGATTCAGCTCCTACCCTGAGCGGGAGGCCCCTGTTGGCTCCTGCCCTGCGCAGCCCCACCCCCACCTGTAGAATAAAACTATGTAGAAAACTGATGATGTATAACTATGGAGACTGCTTTGGGCCCTCCCCCTTCTCTCTGTCTGTGTCGCTCTCTCTGTTAAAAAAAAAAAAAAGATTAAAGAAAAGATACCAGGTAGTATATATTTACTTATCAAAGGAACTGTAGGGAAAAATAATGCTATTAAATTCAGAAGAGGGAGAGATCAACACAAACTGGGCAGTAGTGAAAGCTACTTAGAAAAACAGTGGCTGAAGTGGGTAGAAGGAATTTCAAACTCAACAAGAGGAGGGCTGGCCTTTTGTTGAGTGGTAAAGAGGAAAAGAAATAGGTACTAGATGTGGTGAGGCAAAAGTCAGCTGGTTTAGCTAGAATGGAGAATTCATGTTGAGAATTTTTAAGAGAAAAAGCTGGAAAAATATTTAACAGCTAATAATTGTGAAGGGACTAAAACTGTTCAGCTAAGGGGCTCAGGTTTTCTCTTAGGTCTAGGAGCTCGGAATTCCTCAGAGTATGTTCTATGGAACTCCAGCAGCAGCAGTAGCTATGGTACTTGTCAGAAAAATGTGGTTCCCAAGTCCTAGCCCAGACCTACTAGGACATACAAATCTATGCAGTGGGGCAATTTTCATTTTTTAAAAACAACCTTTGTATCTGACATTTATGTGTACAAATGTTCTGAATCACTGCTATAGGTGTTAAGGAGTTATTCAACTTTTTTTTTTTTTTTTAAAGAAAAGGGGAGTATGATGAAAGGAAGTGATATATACAAGATATATAAAGAAGGGGGACTAGTGAAAAAGATACTGTAGTCTAGGTATGACCTAACAAGGATCTAAAATGCACCACTTAGATGTAGAGATATGTTTTGAGAAATGTGTTATGCGATATCACCCTGCAAATATCATAGAGTGTGCTTACACAAACCTACTACTGTAACTGTATGTGCTATGCTTTCATATGACTCTAGGTCTGTTTACACTAACATCACCACAAACACATGAGTGATGTGTTATGTTATGATGTTAACACAGCTACTATGCGATAGGGATTTTTCAGCGCCATTATATACTTTTGTGGGACCACAATTGTACATGTACTCTGTCACTGACTGAAATGACGTTATGCAGTACAAGACTGTACTATGGTGATAGTGAAAACAGGTGGCAGTAAAAAAAAAAGACCCAAGAATATGAAGAAAGAATCAACATGATCCAAGGTCTGATTAAGGTTGTAAAGAAGGACTTGAATTCAAAGAACCCACTGTATACCAAAACTCTGAGATTACAAAGAATGGTGCTATCATGAACAAAGCAAAGAGATCATGGAGGACCGCCACTTTTGGGAGAAAAATGAAGTCCATTTTAATGCAATGAGTATGAGATGATGACAGGACATTCGTTGGGGGCAAAGCGGGGAGAGGGAGGGGGAGAGAGAGAGAGAAAGAGTGTGTGTGTGTGTGTACACTACACTGCATACTTTCTCAAATTGTTGCAGTTCCACAGCTTGAGATGTGGAGTATGTATATTATTGTTTCTATTATCTGGCCAATACTCCAGGTCTTCAAACTCATGTTATCAAATCAGTCTGTGGTATACAAATAAAAGTTTTAGAGATTTCAATGCTGCAGGAAAAATGTCATTTCATCTTCTTTTGAATGGTACTAAGTTATCATTCAAAAGCAAATAAGCAGGCATATATGATGAGCATAAGGTCAAAAGGCGGTAAACAGGAACCCCCTCCCTGCCCTGGAGGCGGGGATTTGTTCTACAAAGCCTCCTGTCATGCCAGTGGCCAACTAGTAAAGTTGGATTTTTTTTTTTTCCACTGTGACAAGTGCTTTAGTTGCAGCAGAAAGGAAATGTGTCATCTGTGGTTTGGTTTGAAAACTGTAAAGCTTGCTGTACATATCCTTTTTCACTACAGATTTAATGTTCATATTCTCCAAGTTTCTTCTGCTTTAAATTACTTGGAAGCTGTGCTTCAAGACAAGTGGCTTACTAAAATCTGGTTATAACCAGATTTTGACCAAGCATTTTGTAAGGTAGGTAATATATATGGCTTTTCTTACGCCTTTTCACTTATAACTTTGTACAGATTAGTGTTTGAGGAAGTACTTCAAATAGTACCTAAGAATCTTACTAACAAAGTAGAATAGGAACATTAAGTGATTGAAAATGTATGTTGTTTTTTACTGTCCTGTTAAGTAAAATTTAAGTTAGAAATGGAAAGATTTACCATCAACATAGAGTTTTAAATTAGAATTAGAAAGGATCTGACTTTAGACTTCACTGAAAATTGGAAAGTTTTGTTTTAAAAAAAAGGTTTAAAAAATAAATGTTTTATTACTGATGCTAAGGCATAAGTCTTATTGAAAAATCACCAGAGATAAAGAAAACTTTTGATAACATAAGCTAGCCTCCATAGCATAAATTAATGATATAAAGATAGTCCTCTATTCTCTGCCATTTGTAAGGGTAAGAGAAAGTCTCATTTTGTTGTTTGTTCATTTGGGGATGACAGTACATCTGGCTGAAGACAATCAACAGCAGCCCTATTATCTATTCCATGGTAAGCAGTGTTAAAATGTGTATGAATACTATGATGTATACTACACTGTTAGTGAACTAATGTGACAAGACCCATACTTTATATCATTATTAATGTGACCCATACTTTATATCATTTTAGTATCTATGCAGAAGTCCAGTCTAGTATAAAAGGATAGAAATTACTTGCTAACCCAATTTTAAGTATTTCTCTTTGTAAAAGAATCATAAAGTAGCCAAAGATTTATGTCATTCAACTTAAAAACTGAAGCTTAACATTATTATATAGACGTCAGTGCACAATATCTTTCACTGTCTACTAAAGGTCACAATCCAAAAAGTAATTAAAAAAAAAAGATTTATTGTTTGAGAGGAGAGAGAGAAAAGGGAGAGGGCCCAGAGCAGCCTGCATAGTTGTACATTGTTAGCTGTGACATGGTTTCATTCCACACAGGTGGGTGTGGGGCTGCACAGGGTAGGAACTGAACCAAGGGGTCTTCCACATGGGAGGCGAGAACCTTCACCACCATCGTGGCAGTTACCAGTTGTGCCCCAGTTCAGCATATGGGGTTTGCACGGGCTGGGTCAGGAATCTAACCTCGGACTTTGCAATTGCGAGGCAATAGCTCAACCACTGAGCTATCATGGCATCCCCTCAAAAAAGTAATCTTGGGGAAGCTGGGATGGCTCAGTGGGTTAAGCGCTCACTTTGAAGCGCCGGGGACCGGGGATCAAATCCCGGGACCGGGGATCAAATCCCGGCCCCGGCCCGTGCGGAACCATGTGCTGAACTGAGAGCTCCCTCAGTTCAGTTCTCTCTCTGTCTCTGTATCTCTCTCTCTGTCCAAAAAAAAAAAAAGTAATCTTAATTCCAGGACATGTAATAAAGGTTTTCTCCTCCCTACTATTAATATGAAATTTTACTTCAGAGGTTAGTTTCCAGTTACAGCATTGTTTATCATATGGTACTTTTGTTTGTATAATAACATATCCCATTTTGTTATTCGAATTTTCTGTATATCAATAGTATACAAATATTATTCCATGACATACAACAACAATTTCTTATAAATCCTTGAAACTCCTAAAGCCCCAGACCTATGAAAACAGAATCTGCATTAAAACGTAAAAAAGACTCCCACATACATTCAAGTCCCAAAAGAGGGGAAGCCGGGATGGCTCAGCGGGTTAAGCGCTCGCTTTGAAGCCCTGGGGACTGAGGATCGAATCCTGGCCCTGGCCTGTGTGGACCCATATGATGAACTGGGGTGTGCTTCCCGAATGCAGTGAGGCCTCCAGTTCAGTTCAAAAATAAAAAAGTCCCAAAAGAACTTCTATAAAATAGGAAAATAATCTAGTTTTCTCATCTAATTCCCTCAAATAAATGCTAACAAATAGTGACACATTTGTTGGAAGGGGAGGAGTAGCTGCAAAAATGATCCTTAGATGGGGAGGGGAGAGCAATGAAAAAAGTAAAAGCAGAATGATCTGATTCAAAGAAGAAAACTATGAAGCATGATATCCAGTTTCTAATGGTTAATAGTTATTTGTAATGCTAACTTCTAAGCATTTAAAAGAACAACAGAAATTGTTTATTTAGACATAGCCTAATAGAAAAAAGTCAGCTGAGAAGTAATTCAAACAGGATAGGAAATATTAAGCATAAGCTTGTAGCTTACTTGTAACATATCAGCTCTCTTTCTTTTAACTACAACAACCAAAACCAGGAACCATTATTCTTTCACAAGTTAACAAATTATATTTCTATCCCAACAGATTACCTGTATACTCAAGGACATGGAACACATAGGACATTACCTGCATCTTGCCTTCCTGATGACAACAATTTTTTCTTTGTCTCTGGGAACAAAAGCAAACTATACACATCTGTTGGCTAACAATACTATAGTCTGGGACCCAGATATTCAAAATAAGACAGGCAGAAACCAAAATGAAAACATTAACACAAACCCTACAACTCCTGAAGTAGATAAAAAAAGTAATTCCAGAAACATGACTGAAATAGCAACACCATCTCACATCGAATCTTTAACTCCTAAATCTGAATTGGAGCTTCATACATCTTCTGTTGTTAAAAACAGTTTTCCAACAGTACAGAACATCAAAAACACAAGCAAAGGTCACAGTGAAATTTTCAAAAAAGATGCCTGTGAGGAAAACAACAACAAAATGGCTATGCTCGTTTGCTTAATTATAATTGCAGTGCTTTTTCTTATCTGTACCATTCTATTTCTATCAACTGTGGTTCTGGCAAGCAAAGTCTCATCTCTCAGACGATCAAAACAAGTAGGCAAGCGTCAGCCTAGAGGCAATGGTGATTTTCTGGCAAGCAGTGGTCTATGGCCTGCCGACTCAGACACTTGGAAAAGAGCAAAACAACTCACAGGGCCCACCCTAGTGATGAAATCTACTGGAGCACTCACAGCTACAAGGGAAAAAAAAGATGAAGAAGGAACTGAAAAATTCACATACTAACAGATGCTTTAGGGGAGAAAAATGCAAAGAGCAATGAGAAAGTTTACAGAGTAAAAACAAAGTTAATTCGATATTTAATGCTAACATGTTGGTCTCACGGTCTAAATTTGACAGTGCAGGCATTGCAATTTAGAATCAAGCAGGGGAGTTGTATGCCTGCTTACTTAATTACTTAAATTGTGCACTTCTGTTCTGACACTGAATGTTTTAAAAAACAAATAATAAAACAACCAAGGATTTAGGAAAGTTTTTAAAAACAGGATGAAGGGACTAACTGAGACAGAAAGGGACAATTTAAATATTTCCTTTCCTGTTCACCAATAGATGATTTTCGTCTAAATATAGTTAAACTTAAGAAGAATTTTAGTGTGTCCTTAGAGGCAAGTATACAATTCTTGCCTGTAAGAAGTCAAATTCCTAATACATAGTGTTGAACTGTATAGTGTAATGGTATCTTCTATGTTAAATGTGACAAAATCCATACCAGCTCATATATAAACACAGCTAATTTTATTCTATTAATAGATATTTTCATCTTTACATATGGTACACATTAAAAAATGTTTTTCTACTGTAAATATTGATAACTTTTAATTTTGTATAAGACTCAGAATAAAACTGACTACTTATATTTGCATTCACTTTGATATCTGAGAACACAGTGTAAAGATCAATGGAGCACTAACTGAAACATGAAATTTATAGCCATAACACAAGGTTAAGTGTAAATGTAAAGCATATCTTACTGTTTAAGTGTAAAATAGCTCTATTCTATAAAAACTGCTCATTGGATTATGTATAGCAAATATCCAAAGGTTGATTAATTTTTGAACTTCATGGATGCCGAATGCCCTAATAAATGATCTGTTACTTTTTTTTTTTTTTTTACTATCAATGTGATATGAGCAAAGGAAAAGTGTGTGTGTGTGTGTGTTGTGTATCCTCATTTGGAAAACAGGATTACTTCAGGTAAATGTTTAATTCTTTAAGAAACTGGGTTCAAGTAAAATAATGTCTTACATTTAAGTTAAGACTTCCATCTTCAATTAAATATATTACAAAAGTTGGTTTAAGAGACTTTCCAACAATCTACTGAAACTGACACAGGGCATCCTAGATAATCACCAAGTCACATTTAAAAATTTACATTCCTTATTGAGCACTTATTTTGGGAAATATGCTAGCCATTTAAGAAAAGATTTTATGTATATATTTTTTCCAAGTGTGACCACAATCTTGCTCTCCATTCTAGCTGAGTGATTCTCATCCTAGCTGTGTATCAGAATCACTTGAAGAGTTTTAAAAACTCGCCAGTGCCTAATTCCCACCCTCTTCTTATTCAATTGCAATGAGGTAAGCTTCAGGCATTGGTAACTTTTGAATAATTCCCTAGGTGACACAGCTCTCGCTCATTAAATTCACTTTTTACAAGCTCCATGGCTCCAAAGATCTAGGTTACATCTTAAAATGAAAGGACAAAAATAAAGCATCAATTTTATTATTATGAATTTATTACCACTTGTCAAAAAATTCATCCCCTAGACAATAAATCATAGCTGTATTATTCTAGAAAAAGTTAAATGTCAACAAAGTGTGAAAAAGGAAGCAAGAGAATATTCATGACAAGCATAGTGACAGCAGGTTCTCTTTTGAGGAGTAGGACCAGACTGGAAATAAAACTGGGAAGAGCTCCTGTTTTGTACAAACTAAAAATCTGATATTATGTATAAGAATAAATAGTAATACAAAGCACTCCTTGCATCAAGTGTCATATATAAATATTTGGAGTAAATTAAAACAACTTAGTGGTTTTTTTACAAATAAGTAATTAACTATTCAACATACAGGTAAAACATTTTCTCACAACACAGAAATCTACTCCAGATTATTTAAAATTCATCATTCACTATCTTGGCTATTAAATATGACAAGAAGGACACCATCCAGTGATAGCTCGTGAACACAGAGAAGTAATTCCTTTCCAAACTTGACAATGTTTGTAAGTGATAGATAAGTTAAGATAGGGTTGGGTTCAAATTTTGAAAGTTATTTTTGAACAGACTCTTCTGTTTTCTACTACTTGGTATTATGGTGCACAAGTTTAATTCAGGGATTTTAAAATAGCCAATCTAAAGTTTATAGCATTTTGATCCTATTCTGCTTTTTAAAGAAAAACTATTTTTTTTACGATTTATTTTTTATTGTTTTTTGAGAAAAGGAAAGAGAGAAAGCGAGAGAGACAGAGAGAGAGAAAGCGGGGAGTGCCCAGAGCAGTCTCTATAGTTGTACATCATTAGTTGTGACATGGTTTCATTGCACACAGTTGGATGTGGAGCTGTGCCAGGGTGGAAAACTGAACTGGGGGCCTCAGCACTCAACAGTTACCAATTGAGCTGCAGTTCAGCATACGGGTTTGCTTGGGATGGGGCTGGGATTTGACCCCCCCAACTCAAAAGGATTTTCAGGTAAGCACTTAACCTGCTGAACTATCCTGACATCCCTTATTATTATTAATGTTTTTTATTGTTAAATTTATTAGGGTGACATTGGTTAGTAAAAATTACACAGGTTCCAGGTGTAAAATTCTATAATACTTTGTGTATGTGTTACAATATTTGTTCACCACCCAAAGTTAGCTTTCTTTCCATCACCATATTTTTAGTCCCCCCTCCCTCCTTGCCCATACCCCTCCCCCATTACCCTTAGGTAACCACTAAACTATTGACTATGTCCATGAGGTTTTGCACTCATATGTGGAATATAAAACCGAAAGTAACAGAGAAACAAAACCTCTATTATTTTTTTATACCATGTTGTAAGTACCTTACAGTTAAGAACTGAGTCTTAATAATCTGTTTTCCTCTGCAGTGACCAAAGGAAACAAGGGCATGGTTTAATACTTACTGTTTATTTCTACTGTAACACATGTTATGCTAGGCACTTCACATTTATTTATTCTAATAAATTTACACATTAGGAATTATGATCTCTATTTTTCAGATGGAGAAAGAGGGTAGAAAGTGACTTTCCCAAAGAAATTTTTACTCAGATGACTCATACGTCTTTTCAAAATACTTTGCTTGGTTAACTTTTTAAAAGAATGATGCCCATTTTTTTTTCCCCCCTGCTGACCTACTTTGTAGGTAATCAAAGAGCTGTGGACTTGAACTCAAAAATCATTTAGTAAAGTCTTTGGTCAAAAAAAATTAGTTATACTTTTAGCTGGGCTTTGCCTAAATTATGTGTGAGGAAATAACATTTACTGCTAGCTACTGTGTGTGAGACATTTGTACATGCTACGTTATCTTATTTATTAATCCTCATAACAACTCAGTAAGCGAAATACTCCTCCAGAGGAGAAAATGGTGATTCCAAAGTGCAGCTACTTGCCGCAAGTCATACAAAGAAACAGAACACATCATTCACTTCTTATGAAAAGAAATCTCACTATAGGTAATAACCCAACTGACAGGGTTTCCTTAGGACATATAATTTGCTCTCCAAGGCTCTATTCTAAAGATCTGAATTATATAATCACTTTATTAGAGGGTCTCAAGTGTTTACTTACACATATTAATTAAAAGTACTCAAATCATATAGCTCCAAATTGTGCTTCAAAATAAGTTCTGTTAAAGTAGTACATTTCTTAGTCATTTTGTGGGTTATTGTACTTCCTGAACCAACTATTGATAAACTTCCTCTTTTTCTACCGGCACCATTTCAGTTTGTGAGAGGGCCATTTTTAATCTGAACTGAAGCACTCCTTTTGTTTTCTAAGCCACATCACCAAACTGTCCAGTTAGAACAAGAATTTAGCATTCTGCAGAAGTTAACAGCTGAGGTAAGAAAAATTTTCACACAAGCAATGTGGTTTGATCTTTGCTTTATATAAAATTTATTTTTAAAACTAAAATGTCTGATAGTCTAAAGATGTCTATAACAGGTTTTGCTGAACGGGATTAAGAATTATTCAGCATTGAGCTTGCCTTGGAGAAAAATTTCTCTCGGGTTTGTATAATATATAATTTCAGTTAGGTCTGCTCATCTTAATTTTATAATTAAACTGTAGCCACGGCAGATAAAACTAGACTTCATGGTATATGACTGAATTTACAACCCCCAAATACTGACTGTTAAAAGTTTTAATTTTCTTTCTATAAAATTTTCCTGTACATAACATAATCCATAGGCTTAAATTATTTTTATTTTTTAATCCCATTTAATTTCCACAGTAAGAATGGTCATTGTTACCTTCACTTAATTTAAAAAGAAACCAAAGGAGATTTTATGAGGCACTCAGTTATCATTATTATATATGTTTTATTTTTATACAAACTAAGTTTCATATTTAAGTAATAATGACATGAAATTATTATCACTCATTTTTAAAGCTAAGACAAAACTGTTATGATAAAATGTGTGTATAGTCATGTCATCTACATATTTATGTCACATACTACATGAGCCTTCAGTGAACAGTATAGGATGAAGGAAAAAAATCCAGAGAACAAACAATAGAAAATTGCTAATATGCCTGTTCTGAAAGCAAACTGGGCAATTACAAAGTAAATATCCTCCAGAACAAAAACTGCAAAGAGTTTACATAGACTTGTAATATAATGGAATAACAAATTCATAATGGGTGGATATCCTATAGCAACATTTCATAAATACTTGATTTTCCCTTATAAAAGTCCACTTTGGATTTTTTCTAAGTAACTATTTCAGAAGTTAGAAAAATAAAGATTTTAATCTTTTTAGATAAGACTTATCTATATATTTTAAAAGAGTCAGCCCCAAATTCAGATTTTAATAGTACTTGTGGTTTTTTTTTAATTAATTCCTACATAAGTCTACTCAGGGAGAATTTCTGAATTCTGAGTAAGGTTGAATTTGTTAAATATAAATCTGATACCTTTCAATGTTAACATTTAAAAATCATGTCAAATATGACAGCTTATAGGCTGTCAAAACTCCCATAACTGTTTTATGGAATCACCTAAAATGGTTTTCTAGTAGTTCTTTTCCGATCTTTTACACAAGACCTACCTCCAAAAGTTAGTTATTTACTTGTTCCCAGAGAGTTCACATCTCCTTTCTATTTTTTAAAAAAAACTTATTTTACTATTTGAGAGAAGGTGAGAGAGAGAGGTGAGAGAGAGAAAGAGAAAGAGAAGGGGTGAGGGCCCAGAGCAGTCTCCATAGTTGTACATCATTAGTTGTGACATAGTTTTGTTTTTCTGCATGGGAGGTGAGAACCTTCACTGCCATCCCAGTGGTTACCATTTGTGCCACATTTCAGCATATGGGTTTGCACGGGCCAAGGCCAGGATTCAATCCCCAGACCTTGCTGTTACAAAGCAAGTGCTCAACCTGTTGAGCCCTGGCATTCCCACACCTCCTTTCTTCATAAAGCACTTCTATTTCACAAATTTTACTAAGAAAGGCAGTGTGGCACATATAGTGATATGTCATAGTAGGAAAGGGCTCTGGTATAACATTGACATAGTTTTTGGATTAGTGCCACTGTTTAGAGCTGTGATGCTTTGGCAAGTGACCCAACTTCTCTGTTGTGTCAACTTCTTTATCTGTAAGATGAAGATACCACCACCTTGTTCAGTAAAATAGGACAGTGCCTAGCATTTGGTGGGTACTCAGTAAATGGTAGATATTATTGATGACAGATAGTCATCAAATACTTATCATAGTTCAAGGTTAACTTCCCTTTCCACTCTTCCCCAGATATAGAATTGCTGCATTTTTCCTTTTACGGTTTAATATCTTCACTAACTAGTTGAAGATACACAACTTCTAAGTTTTAATCTATTATATGTATTATAACTTATATCAAAGTAACTGAAATTCAGATGTTATTTATGATACTGTTACCTACAATTGCCTTTTTGTCTAGGATATATTCTCCAAAACTCCTTGATTCTCTTTAAAAGACAATAACATATTTCTTGTTTTATCCAATTAGCATTAATTTAAAACACTGAACCCTTTATGTACTTAATGTATTACATTTATGAAAACATGTCTAATATATGGAAACTCCTGCTTTACTGTAACTGCCTTTAAAATGCTTAGTTAAAACAACTTAGGGGAAGCCGGGATGGCTCAGTGGGTTAAGCGCTCACTTTGCAGCACCGGGGACCGAGGATCAAATCCCGGCCCGTGCGGACCCATGTGCTGAACTGGGGTGTTCTCCCAGTTCAGTTCTCTCTCTGTCTCTGCATCTCTCTCTCTGTCAACAACAACAACAACAACAACAACAAATTATTAAAAAAAAACAAAACAAAACAGCTTAGGTTCTTCTTTTAACACATTTTTAAATTTTTCGGAAAAGCAAAGGACCAAAATCACAGATTTAATCCTCAAAGTGACAACGTAAAGTAATGAGCAAGAGACTGCTGTACAAAGGTTGACAAATCTGGGATTTGCTTGAAGCAGACTAAGGAATTTCTAGAAAAATACTATATAAAATGTGCTCTGGTTCTTTAGAATAACTAGCAGGTGTGATTCTGAGTAGTGCCAGAGGGGCAAAAAAAAAAAAAGAAAGTGAATCTTAAGGATATTTAGAACAGACAGGAGAGTCTCAAATGAAAGATGAATGAGTTTGAGAAGATGGGTGATTTAAGTCTTCTATCTTGGGACGAGAGCTAGCTCCGCTGCTGGCTCCCTACATCACAAATACAGGCCAGTGATACAGCAGCATTTCATGGTTGCTTTTTTCATCTATTTTACTTCAATTTTATCTCCCAACTTTTGATTTTGCCCACTTTAATCTTCTATCTTAACCTCTTGCTAATAACATAAACACCACTTTTTCTTCAGCATTTTATTAACTTCTGTCAATACCGCTCTAGTCAACTGACCTCCCCCTTTTCCATACACTTGCTGTTTACTATAATTTTTGCCTTATTTTTCTCTTTTGTGTTATTTTGTATTTCTTTGCATTCTCTTGCCACTTCATCTTATTTGACATTTTCTCTTCTTTTTTATTCCCCTACTCCATGTAGTTCTTGCTATTTTCTATCCCTGCAGAAACAATGCTGGTACTTAGGGCACACATGGTTTATATATTTTAAAAATACATACATTAAAGACTTTCTGTGCTGGACATAACACTGCCCTTACTGTCTGAACTAGAAAAATGTCAGTTTCTTCACTATTATACTATTTATTCTTTGTTTTAAATCCTGCTCCCTTTTTTCTGGACTAATCTGAATTACTGTAGATTTCTAACACAGATGCTAACATTTTGATGTAGCAGACCCTATGAAGTAGACAACTAATGGAGGAGTGGGAAAGAGTAGGATAGGTAATGAGTCTGGTTTTAATACTGCCAAAAAGTTTACATAATAAGTGAAAAATCTAATATGACCTTCCTACTGACAAAAGTAGTTATGAACCTATCAAAATTGATCTTACAAACTAAACTAGACCTAGAATTTTGTTCCTGTTTGGGCTCTTCCCTTCTCAAATGACTTTTTTAGCTAAATGACAAGAGGAGCTATGTGGGTTTTTAAAAATATTTTAAGCAAAGTCACAAAAGAGGGAAACATTTCTGGCTGAAGACAATTCATGGCTTGTATTTTCTGTTGCTTTGGATGGCATGTTTAGAAAACTAAAGTGAAACTCTAATGATAAGGCCTTTCCTTTGGAGGTGGGTGGAAATCTGTAAGAACAGCAGGTAGGAACTGCACAGATGATAACTATCTAGAAAGGATTCAAATCCTCTTATTTAGGAGTATGCCAAGGTTTCTAATTCTCTCCCTAATAAACCTTTTGCATAATGGATAAAATGCAGAATTTAATAACTTATATCTCACCGTCTCTGTTCACATTCTGGTAGAAGTATTAACAAATAGTGAAAAAGTAAAATTGAAAGGAACCAAAAAACCTAATACAGGTTAAATGTTTACTGGGCTCTTGACATATATGGTACTCTGCTGTAAATGAATCAAAATATAAAAATATGAGGCAGTTTAGGAGAGCAGAAAGAATATATGCTTTGAATCCAGATGATTATGGATGCAAATTTCCAGTATGACACTAATAGTGATATAACGCTGTGCAAATTACTTAACACATTTGAATTTGTCTCTTTATCTGTAAATCAAGATTTCTATCTTCAAAGATGGAAGATTTCCATCTTCCTCGTAGGGTCATTTAAAGGTTAAATGAAATAAAGTATGTAAAACATCTGCAATAGGATAGTGCATAGTATGTTCTAGATTAGAGTTGGGCAAGATGTTGAGCACAGGCCACTGGTAGACCCCCAAGAAGTTTTGGGGTGACCGTCTGCATAACAAAATAAATAGCTAGTGGTCTGCGAAAGTCTGTCTGGGCCTGTTCTAGATATTTTTTGTTTGTTTTAAGGTTCTTTATAATTTTGTTTGGAGGGAAAAAAATGAAATTGTGAAAAGTAATAAAAAAATAAACACAAGTAGATAAGAGAATAGAAGTGTAAGTGAGGTACATTAATGAAGAATTATCTAAGCAACCACAAAGGTAACAAGAACTAGGGGGATTCAGGGAATGGCTGATCTCTTTGGGCTGTGGTCAGTCACAAAGAACTTGGTTTCAGAAGGGGAATTTAAGCTGAGGCCTGAAAGATGAGTACAGGTTCATATAGGCAGCAGAGGGGAAAAAGGGTGGGTTGGGAAAGAAAACAATCTAGTGGGTGAAAACCGGCACAATTAAAAGTTCCTATTTAGGAAAAAAAAATGTGTGGTTAGAAAGTATGTAAGATAGGAAAGAGGTGAATTTGACTGAATAACAAGTTTCAATCAAGAAATATAAATGAGAAAGTACAGCATAGAGAATATAGTCAATCATGTTCCAACAACTATGTAGAGTGCCAGGTGGGTAGTAGACTAATTGGGGAGATCATTGTATAAATTACATAAATGCCTAACTACTATGCTGTACACCTAAAACTAATATAAAAGAATAATGTTAACTGTAACTTAAATATATATATGATATAGTATCATATTTATACATATTATATATAGATATATATGTATGTTATGAGTCAGTATCTCAAGCTAGAAGAAAGAAATCTAAACTAAAGCGAGACGAAAGAAAACTCATTTAAGAATTTTTTTTTTTTCAGTTCAGAATTTTTATTTTCATAGGAATGAGGAACCAACCCTCAAGCAAGGGAGAAGTAACCTGACCAATCATACATGCTTTTAAGATTAATTCATTAGTAGAGTGCAGGAGAGTTTAAAGGAGAAATATTAAAAAATTTAGGTCTGAAGTATTAAGAGAGAAAATAAAAACAGACTGTACAGAAAGAAAAAAATCATGTCTTTTTTCCTACTAAAATAGGGTAATTTATCATCACTGTGTACCAAGTGGGAGAAGAGTAGTAATGAAAATTACTCAAATTACTCAAATATGCTGAAAATCTATTCATTGAGGGAGCTTCTCTCCTTTTATTGTGCCTTGACAGAACATCAAATCTCTCTCAGACTGGCCTGTGAATCACAGAAAAACTAGCTTCTCATCATGTCACCAGGATATAATATCCTGAGGTTTTCCTTTCCCTCATGTTAAGAAATAATTGAATAGTTACCACTGTTTATTAATGTGCAAAACAAGTATATAAACATCAAGCTGAAAACTGTCTTAGTAAAACTCCTCACTTTATAGAGTTAAGGTAATGAAATTAAGTGACTAGTTCTCATGGTTAGATAGAAAGTTAGGTGATAGAAGTAGAACTGGAACTTAATTCCCAGTTTTAGCATCTATTACATCCCACAGAAAAGCCCTACTGGCCAAACTTATACATGCCGTCTTTTCTGATGCCTATACATTGTCCCCCTGGCTAGAATACTTTCTTTGCTTAATTAATTCTTACAGACCTTTCAAAATTCAGTTCAAGTTTTACTTCTCTGAGAAACCTTCCCTACCTAAAGTCTTTCCAGGCTACATTAGTTCCTCTGTGTATCTCTTGCATATATCTTTAAGAGAAAACTCAACAAATTAATATAATTATTTATTACTTGTTTGTTTCTATCAGTGTTTTTTTATTTTTATTTTTTGGTATCTCCTAAACATAGAATAGGTCCTGACATAAAGATAATGTTTACCAACAAATGAATGGAAGTAGTAGCAGAACTACATGACCAACTGGATAGGACTGACTCATCCAGATTCAAAGATCATTTCGATTTTTGAGCCATGGAATTTGAGCTGCATTTAATCCTTTAAAAATAGGGGATCCTAACATAAAGATATAGTGCTAACCACTGATGATAATGCAAAAATTACTAATACAATAGACTCTGTGCATAAGAAATGTACAAATGTAGTACCACTAAAAATAGAGAAGCTGAGAGAGGAGTCAGTTTTAAGATGCAGATTGTTTTAAATATGTTGAATTTGCTGATAGTGGCATATATAAATGGAAATGTCCACTAAGAAGTCATGCAAACAGAACCAGAATTAAGGAGATTTGGGCAGGATATACAGATTTGGGAATCATGGCATAAAGGTGAGAGCTGAAATCTTACAGATTCAGGATCAAAGAAAAGCAGTTAAGATCAAGACTGAATATCAATTCCCCATATTTAGGAGGCAATAGAAAAACATGAGTGAGATCAACATAAAAGAAAGACTATTACAAAGAGTCCTTGAGTAGTAATGAAGGAATAGTCAGTAGCATTAAATGTGGTCAAGAGGGAGGAAAAAAAGACAGAGAAGAAAGAAAAGACCTTTGGATAAAATAACTGATGGTTACTGGTGTCCTTCAAGGTAGCAGGATCAATATACTTCAAGTTGCAAAGGGAGAAAAAGTAGACAGCACATGGAACTGGTACACAGAGCCTATATAATTGAAATAAAGGACTGTAATGTAATGAAGCTAGAGAGGTACCAAGCAAGGCCAAGTACAGATCTTATGAAAGAATGAAGAGAAATCACTTTTTATGAGGTTCAAATGCTGTATGTTAACCTAGAGTATATACAAAAGTTGTTTACACTAGCCTATAGTATATCAAGTTTAAATTAGGAATACTAATTAAATACCTACCTACTTTCTGCCAGATACCAAATGATACCTAATTGTCTTTTTTCCCCCCCTTCTTCATTATAAAACCACTGGTAAAAAGGAAACATTCTGAAATGGATCCCAAATATTTCATCTTAATTTTGTTTTGTGGACACCTGAACAATACATTTTTCTCAAAGACAGAAGCAATTACAGCAGAGAAGCAACCACAACCTACTTTATTTAGATCACCAAAGCCGTATGTCTCAGCTAATTCTCAAAACACAACAGGGAATCCTTTGGGTCAACCAACACAGTTCAACAATGTTTCTTTTGGACAACCAATACCAACTGACAAAATTGGGGCCCATGCGTCTCCTGGAAAGCCAGCAGCACACACTTCTGCTGGACAACCAGTTGCCTATAATACTACTAGACAACCAATATCAATGGCCAATACCTCCTCCCAACGAACAGCACTACCTATGTTCACCTCTGGCAGACAACCACTAACATCTGCCCATACTTTCTCCAGACAACCACCATATACTCAACAACCATCGTCTGTCCACACCTCTTTTGGAAAACCAGTAATACCAACGGTTCAATATCTATCCATAGAGCCAACATCAATGGTCAAAAGTTCATCTAGAATCATCACACCAGGATTCAGCCTAGAAAAAAATTCCAGTAATGAAAACATTTCAGATAAAACTAATTCAATAGCTGCCATATTAATTGGTATAATTCTATTTTCTATGTTGGTTGCTATAATCATGATTATACTATGCAAATGCTTAAGAAAACCAGTTTTAAATGATCAAAACTGGGCAGGCAGGTCTCCATTTGCTGATGGTGAAACCCCTGACATATGTTTGGATAACATTAAAGAAAATGAAGTATCCACAAAACGTACATCAATTATTTCACTTATGGCCTGGAAACCAAGCAAAAGCACACTTTTAGTAGATGACTTAGAAATTAAGTTGTTTGAATCAAGTGAAAACACTGAAGATTTCAACAACCCCAAAACAGAAAAAATAAAAGATCAAGTAAATGGTACATCAGAGGAAAGTGCTGAGGGCTCAACAATTGGCACTGCTGTTTCTTCAGATGATTCAGATCTGCCTCCACCACCTCCTGCCCTTCTTGATTTGGAAGGACTGGAGAGTAAACAATCTGACAAACCCACAATGACAACTGTATCTCCTCTTACAGATGATTCCATCAACCTTCCACTATCTCTGGACAGTCTCAATCAAGTCTGTGAAGATCATAATACTGAGTTCAGACAGTCATTTCTGCCTCCCCCTGACTCACTTAACTTGCCCCTGCCACCAGAAGATTTTATGGAAAACCCAGAAAATTCCAACAATGAAATCCAATTTCAGGAGTTCTCCATTCCTCCTAACTCTGATCCAGATTTCAATGAATCCCTGCCAGCCCCACCAGCAGAAATGTTATAAATACTATAACTTGCTCTTTAGCTGATTTTCCCTTCTTAAATGACTCTATCTTTTGTTTTTCTTCATGTGATAAAATATATTAAGTGGCAACTAGTAGTCAATTTTGATTTTTATTCAGGAACTACTTGAAATGTGCTCAAAGCCCATGTGCATAGGTGGAACTTATTTTTCTTGAAAAAAAAATGTAATAGTGATTTACTTATTGGCTACAGTACCTAACTTTAATGTCTAGCACATTTACTATATGTGGATGGTATATGTCAATAACATAACCATTTTGGAAACATTCTATGTATAGTTAATATTACCCAATAAATATTTTTTACTAAAAAGCTGTGTATCAAGTTACCGTGAATAAATAAAATTTTACTTTTCTATTTCAAAGTTTGAGGTAGAGGAAATGAGAAATTAAATATGCACTACAAGTTCTAAACAAAACCCCAAGTTTTAAATTAATACTTCACGTAGGGGAAGCCGGATGGCTCAGCAGGTCAAGCACTCACTTCGCAGCCCCAGGAACTGAGGATCAAATCCTAGCCCCGGCCAGTGCAGGCCCATATGCTGAATTGGGGTGTGCTTCCCATGCAGGAGGCCCCCATTTCGGTTCTTGCCCTCCAGGCTTGGCCCCTGGCTCGAGGGGGCATGCCTCCCATACAGGAGGCCCCCAGCCCAGGCCCACTTGTGTGGAACAAAACCATGTTGAAAACTGGTGACCTGCAACTATGGAGACTGCTTTGGGCCCTCCCCCTTCTCTCTGTCTCTCTCAGTCTCTGTCAAAACAATAAAATAAATCTTAAAAAAAAAAATACTTCAGGTATTAAATAAATATTCTAAGTTCATGGGAATGAGTGATTAAGATGGATGTTTAAGAACAGAGAAATTTTCTTTTAGCTTTCATTGGAAACAGTACAACAAACATATTAGAACATCAAATTGAGGGGTTAGATTGGGGACGTTTACTCTGAAAAACATATTGAGCATATACCATAATGTGTAGACATTTTCCTGTCTTATTTGGGAAGCACAAATTTTGAAACTAGCCTCTTTAAAACATTTCTTCTTCATACATCTTAAGAACCCAAAGAAAACAAAATTTTACAAAGGAAAAAAAAGACTACTTCTATGGATGGCTTCATTCCAAATTTGGATTTTTCCAGGAAAAACACATTATTATCAAAATACAAATTGTTCTCAATTTTCACTAAATTCATACATTTTGACACTATATACTTTAAACTCTTAACCACCTTTGTTATGCAGAGTTTCACCTTTTACCCATTATCTAAAAAGTGATAAATATGAGTTAGAGTAAGGATGGGACCAATCTTTGTCAAAGTCAAGGTGGAGGGTGTTCATCCACCTTGTGTAGCTGTCAGACTGAGCCTGAAGAAGCACTCCTGAGTCCAATAAGCATATATTCTTCCTCTTTCCCCTAACTCCTGGCAGAAACAGTCATTCAGAAAGAAGTGTGGGGGCCTTATTGGTAACTTAATGATGGTGAATCCCTCATAGTCCTGGGATTTTTAAGAACAAAATAGGGTATTTATTTGTAGCATGTTTTTCAAGAAACTAATGAAGTCCCATCTTTAATAAAAATTAGCAGGCTTTTGTACATTGAAATTTTATATACAATGGTTCTCTTTAAATCTTTTAAGCCATCCCTTACTGACTGTTAAAATGTTTATTTGTAGCTGCTTATTTTTCCTGAATAAACATGATGTTTACTGTCATATTTCATTGGTTCTCTTCTGTCTTCCATATTAAAATGTCTCTTTTATGTGTTTTTCAAACTTTGCACCTTTAAGGTTAATTTACCCAGCACAATCAGGAGTTTAAGAATTTCCTGGGGAAGCTGGGATGGCTCAGTGGGTTAAGAGCTCACTTTGCAGCACCAGGGACTGAGGATCGAATCCCGGCCCTGGCCCGTGTGGAGCCATATGCTGAACTGGGGAGTGCCCCCAGTTGGTTCTCACCTGGGTGAGACCCCGGCCCAGTTTCTACCCTATGCAGCCCGTGCCCACCTGTGGAATGAAACTATGTGGAAAAACCAATGATGTGCAACTATGGAGACCGTTCTGGGCCTGCCCCCTTCTCTCTGTCTCTGTGTCTGTATCTCTCTCTCTCTCTCTGTCAAAAAAAAAAAAAGAAGAATTTCCTATTATTCTTTTGAATTTTAAATATTCTAGTTAGGGTGAATAAGACATATTTCTTTTATATTTGGTCAAGACTTTAACATACCTTAAATCATCATAACTGTTCAGAGTTTACCTGTAAGATTATTACCTAACAGTCTCTTTCTACCTTTTTGCTCTTCTTTTTTATCATCTTTCTTACCGACCTCCTGAAAGATGGGTTTTGGGATATACAAAGAAATACCAAGTCTCATAATTTAATCAAAACTGATGACCTGGTTATACCTTTGTCTCTGATTTCTTTAAACACTACAGGTAGCTTTTCAGCTTTTCTCCTGTTCTTTGTACAACAGAAGCACAGATTACAGCCAGAAGCTGTTTTTTTTGGTTTTGTTTTTTAATAAGAAAATCTCTGCCGGGGAGAAAAAGAATTCCCATGCAAAAAAAGAAAAATAAGAATTCCCATGTACTGCATATAATTTTTCCCTACTGAGATCAGTGGAAGCTGAGCAGCCAAACAGTGGCAATTCTTGCTTAATCAGCAGAAAGAAGTGCAAGCTAATTAAAGAAATACAGGAGAGAAGAAAATGATGGAACAAAGAAAAATCTACAGAAAAGATTAAAAGGCAGGCTCCAGAGGAGAAAGTTCATTTCATGGATATGGCAAAAGGACAAGGCACAGGGTAATTAAAAGCAGAGTGAACTTAAACACCACACAATACCAGTGGTGCCCTTACCAGATCAACATTAACCAGATTCACAAAAAACCCTGATGACCATCTAGTTCTAGTTCAACTCCTGTTTGTTAGTTGCTGAGAAAACAGTCCCAGAGAGAGTAACAGACTTGCTTAGAAGTGATACTAATAGCCGAGTCCCCCAATTCCTGGTTCTACACTCTTTTCACTAAGACCAAGCTGCAACATACATATATCACACATGTATTCCACTTGGTGTTGGTGGTGAAGACACAATGAATTAGATGAAGGTGACCTGTAATTGCTGTGATTACCTAGTTCTGATAAAAAAGTAAAGTAGCACCTGCAATTAAAATACTGGTACGTACATGATTCAACAAGCACATCAATGGAAAAAGATGAAAAGTCCAAAAATAGACTCAAATCTCAAATCAGTGGGAAAAAGTATTGGGACAATTGGATATATATTTGGAAAAAACAAATTGGATCTGTACTTCATACTACACTGGAGTAAACACCAAACAGACCAGATATCTAAATATAAAACATGAAATTATACAAGTAAGAGGAGAAACTATGAGCCAATTCCTTTATACTGTGGAAGCAGGAAAAAATTTCCTAGCTGGGATCATAATCTAGAAGCAATAAAAAGAAGAGAAAAATCCAATTATACAGAAATTTTAATGACAAAACAAAAACCCACCATAATAAAGTCAAAAGACAAATGGCAAAATGGAAAACAATTTGCAACTTAAATGAAGTCAAAGGGTTATTATCTCTAAAATTAAAAACAAAACAAAACTGTTAAATACAGAGAAGAAAAAATTTAAGTAGTCCTTAAAAATACATATGAAGATATACAACTTCCTATGATAAGAGAGATGCATTTAAAATTACAATGAGATACTATTACCTTTACTGATAAACATCCAAAAGTTCAAAAACAAAGGCTTTATGGTATTAGACACACTGACACATTGCTGGTGGGACTGCAAAGTGGTACAGTCTTTAGAGAGGGATTTGGAATATCCAGAAAAATTCCAAATGCATTTACCCTTTTCCAGAGAGCAATCCCACTTCTAAAATAATCTTTTCAAAGATTCATTGGACAAAATATGAAATTATTAATACTTAAGTGCAAGCGTATTCATTGTGGCATTATTTGTAATAATTGCAAAGGTCTGAAAACAACCCAGATGTGCACACCATTAGGGGCCTGGAGAATAAACCATGGTACATTCCCAAAAGGAGTACTATGAATCATATAATGATTAAGATTCCTGTGTACTGATGTGGAAACATCTTCCAGATATATTATCAAGAAAAACAGAACAAGATGTATAACAGTATATTTAGTATGCAACCTTTTATATAAGAAGGGGGATAGAACATGAAATACATACGGTACACACTTTTGTATATCAGTAAAAAGAAATATTGTTAATATATAACCAAAAGCTAATAAAAATAGTCACCAATAGGAGGAGGAAAAGAAAAGGGCAGAAGGGATAGAGAAGATTTCTCTGAATATACCTTCTTACACAGTTTTGACTTAAATAGTCCCTAAAAACTGATAACTAACTGAAACAAATGAACCCAACTTTATGTAAAGTTGATGACACTAAAATATAGAGAAAACAATTATTTCAAGTTGTGTTAGAACACAGAATTGATCATACATCCTTAGTAAAATATATTCTAAGAACAAACAGAGCTACAAAGAAATCAAACTTTATTCAGTAGTTTGTAATCTAATTGTCTGCAGCAATACTGGTATTATTTCAAAACAATTCTAGGATGACACAAATAAACAATTATGTTAATGTCACTAGGAATCACTTCTAGGAAATATGGGGGATAGAGGTATAAATTAAATCTTCACAAGAAAGCAAACAAATAAATCCAGATGAGGGGCATTCTGGAGAACAAGTGACTGGATTTTGGCAAAAAGCCAGTGGCTAGGAGAGAAAAGGGGTGGGGAGAGGGGAGAAGGGACTGATACACTTGGATTCTGACCTGATAATTTCTGTTGTCAATTCTTCCATGCTTTTAAAATACTTTATTCAGTATTACTTAGCTGTTTTCAGCAGGAAATTTAGTCTGAATAGCCAACTATATAACCAAAAGTAGAGAATACTCATATAATACTTTTAGTCTCGAATAAGCACAACAAATGTTATCAACTTAAGAAGCCGACTTGGGGAAGCCTGGATGGCTCTTGGGTTAGGTGCTCACTTTGCAGCCCCGAGGGCCCAGGATTGAATCCTGGCCCCAGCCGTGCTGACCCATATGCTGAACTGGGGAGTGCCCCCAGTTCAGTTCTCATCGGCCCAGTTCCTGCCCCGTGCAGCCCCGCGCCCACCTGTGGAATGAAACTATGTGGAAAAACCGATGATGTGCAACTATGGAGACTGTTCTGGGCCCTCCCCCTTCTCTCTGTCAAAAACAATAAATAAATCTTTAAAAAAAAAAAAAAAAAGAAAGAAGTCAACTTGATGGGGTTTCCAAACTGTTGATTAATAGGATAGTTGTTCCCTGGGAGATAAGTTGTTCTCTTTCACAATGTGTTGGGATAATGTATGTAAATGAATTTACTACTTAATCTAGAATATAATAGTTGCTGAAATAGCTGTAATTCTTGACTTGACAGACCTATCTAAAATATGTGCCTGAATAATATCTGAAATAAGTGTAAAAAACACTTAAGCCTGTAAAAATTATTTTTGGACTAATAGTACTATATACTATTACCATATTTTCCGGCGTATAAGACGACCGGGCATATAAGATGACTCCCTAATTTTACAGTTAAAACATAGGTTTAGGCCTATATTCGCTGTATAAGACTACCCCCCACTTCCGAGGCTGTAGTCTTATACAGCGAATATAGGCCTAAACCTATGTTTTAACTGTAAAATTAGGGGGTCGTCTTATACGCCCGGTCGTCTTATATGCCGGAAAATACGGTATTATATTTCAAGAGAACTTTTAAAACCATAACATAGACAGTTTGTTACAATTTAAATATATGACAATGTCCCCCCTTTTTCTTTTTGAGAATTTTACAATATTCTCTGGATAAGAAGCAATTTGACATGCCACCAAACTTAGAAATGAGAAACAATGCCACTACTACTGTACTGGAATTTTCTATTATATGTAGCAGAATCTAATTTCAATACAGCCAAACTTAAATTCATTTGGATCCATTAGTTAATGAAATAACACAGTCTTTCTTTCCAACGAAGCTCTGATAAGCATAATGGAACTGGATAACTCTACTTCCACAATGATGCAATGAGAGTTCCTAAAATTTAAGTGTTTGGTAAATGACCCTTCCTTAGTTACATCCCTTTACGTGTAACATCATTTATTCGAGTTGAAATAGAAGAAATCTAAATGTCAGAACAATCAATCCCTATTTCTACAATACTGCTGAAGGAAGCATTTTGAACACATTACATATTTAAAAAAAAGATTTATTTTATTGCTTGAGAGAAGGTGAGTGATGGGGAGGGGGGGAGAGAAGGGGGAGGAGCCCAGAGCACTTTCCATAGTTGTACATCATTAGTTGTGACATAGTTTCATTCACAGGTGGCTGTGGGGCTGGGTGGGGCGGGAACTGAACTGGGGGCCTCCCACATGGGAGGCGAGAACCTTCACTGCCATCTCAGCGGCTACCAACTGCACCACAGTTCAGTATATGGGTTTGCACGAGTTGGGACCTTAACACATTACGTACTTTTAAGCACTGAGATTGATGACTGGTTTCTGAAATCCATAGAAAGAATCTTATTAAAGAGTTCAAGGCTGAACCCTCAAAGTAAAGTGGGAATAAAGTACATAATCAATAATAAGTTCTTAATACTGCAGACTTAAAATGTAGACATTTTTCAAGGAACATTAATTTTATACAAAAGGTGATTCCTAGAGTATACTTTATTTTCTAAAAAAAAAATAAATCAAAGTTTAATATAGTAAGTTCTAATTGGGATAAAATAATGGCAGATGTAATTTAGAGAAAAATAAAGAGTTTATAACTAGGCATAAAGATATTTTCCTTACACATAATATAGTACTAACTGCTGGTTTTTAAGTGGTAATAATTTGTAACGAAAATGCCATAACCTTATTTGTTTTCTTTTCTAAGGTATACTGGCCATTCTGAAAATTAGACTTGCATTTTAACTTATTATTTAGACAGGCAGTCCACAAAAGAGTAGAGTAGAAGCTATCATAAATCTGGTCTCACATTCTAAGAAACTCATAACCAAACTTTTTCCTGTTACATTATTTTATGCAATTTTTAAGTATAAATTGCTTTCTCAGAAGATAAAATGTGAAACATTCTTTAGAAATTTCCTGAAATTGATGCTGTTACTTTTAAAACAAAATCAAATAGGCGGTTATTTCATATAGTATCAAAGATGTCTCTGGAGAAAACAATTTTCATACTCACCAAACCAAGTTTTATGAAGAAAAAGAAATCCTTAACCCAAAAGTCATAAAATAAAACATGTTTATTTTAGCAAAGGAACTGATAATTAAAAACATAAGATGCCATATGATCTCACTTATATATGGAAAATCAAAAGAAAATAAAAAATAAACAAAGTAAAAAAATAAAAGCATTAGATGCTCATTTAAAAATGTAGCCTCACTTGTTTGTGTGTAGCCTGAGTCAAATATCTTTTGTATGAGAAAGATAAAGACAAAAATATAATCATATTTAAGTACCTTTGTACTTCCCCCAAAAGAAGATGAACATTTAAGTGGCTGACAAATCTGAAAAGCTGATTATACACAATAATCACCATGTTGGAAAAGCACATAAAAAAACAAATAAATTATGTTATTTTAAAAGGTGACATGACAACTGTACCATCTTAGAAAAGAACATAAAAAGGAAAGGGTTAAAAATAAACTAATATCTTAGAAAACTATCCACGAAGACAGTTAAATTCATTTTCAACATGTAAAAACAATGAAGAGCAGAGGCATTAGAAAGAACCACAAATTTTTCATCAGGCAAATATTAAAATGTGGAACCTAAGCTTAGATAGAAATAAATAAGGGCCAAGTCTAATGTGCATGAGGTATAAACAGCATCCTATAGCAAATCCGAGATATTTAGGCATGCTTAACAGTAATTAAAAGAAAAAAAATATTGGTCCATTTTGTTGCGTGCACCTCTTGCAATAAATTTGAGTCAGCACCAATGACAGCTCTGCAGTCCTCCTATGTGGTACTGATCAGGTGGTTGCAGAGCCTCAGCTCACAGCAACACAATGCAGCTGAGCCGGCAAGCACAGCCCACAGCCAGAAGCGGTTCCTACTCTCCAGAGCAAGGCGACCTTTAAGCTTAAGTTTCCGGAGAAAATGAGATGCTGATGCTGAAGACGACATTATGGTAAGTTGTTATTTAAATCAGTAAAAGAGAAACTTCAGAATTTTTTTCCTTTTTAAAGAAAAAATCAATGCTAGGATTGAATATATATATTCAATAGTAAGTGCATGCACCAGAAATTTGCTGCACTGTCAGGGGAGAAATTTCTTTTCAATATTCATTCACTCTGTAAACATACATTGTTCTCCTTTAGAATCTGCACTGAAATTTGCAGAAAAATAAAAAAAACACTTTATAAAATGTAAGGTCTGAAGGTATGGTGCTGGTTTGAATTTTTTCAAGTGCCTTAAAATGTTTTGCAAGGATATGTTTATCCTAAAAAGACAAAGATGAATTTCAAAGTACTGTTTTAATATCTAAATAAAATCTCACCCCACACACACATTGACTATTACATTACTGCAGAGATTAAAAAAAAAAAAAATGACACGACAGCCATTTTCTCCCATCTGAGTAAAAAAGAAATGATAAAAAATAGTAATATCTTAAGATTCCGACTCTTTATTTACAGAGTGCCATTCTAAAATATAAAAGCTCTGGAAGATAAGAAAGACTATGTAAAAGAAGGGAGAAAAATGCAGGACAGAGTAGGGGGAAAGAGTCTCTCTCTACTACATAGCCCCAGTTGAAGGATTAAGCATTTGGACTATAAATGAAGGGGAGCTTTGTTAGTTTAATCACTGGAACAATTATAAAAGGACTCAACAACAATGAGGTTTATTGAAAATTTTGCCGAATGCTAACTTGACCCATGCAGATGCCTAATTGTATTTGCATATTAAAAGAAGGATGTATCTGTTTGTTTCCAGGCTTTGATGGAATATCAGATATTGAAAATGTCTCCCAGCCTGTTCATCCTTCTGTTTCTCACACCTGGTATTTTATGCATTTGTCCTCTCCAATGTATATGCACAGAAAGGCACAGGTATGTGGACTGCTCAGGCAGAAACTTGACTACATTACCATCTGGACTGCAAGAGAATATTATTCACTTAAATCTGTCTTATAACCACTTTACTGATCTGCATAACCAGTTAACCCAATACACCAATCTGAGGACCCTGGACATTTCAAACAACAGGCTTGAAAGCCTTCCTGCTCAGTTACCTCGGTCCCTCTGGAATATGTCTGCTGCTAACAACAACATTAAACTGCTTGACAAATCTGATACTGCTTATCAGTGGAACCTTAAATATCTGGATGTTTCTAAGAATATGCTGGAAAAGGTTGTCCTCATTAAAAATACACTAAGAAGTCTTGAGGTTCTCAACCTGAGTAGTAACAAACTTTGGACAGTTCCAACCAACATGCCCTCCAAACTACATATCGTGGACCTGTCTAACAATTCCTTGATACAAATCCTTCCAGGAACACTAATAAACCTGACAAATCTCACACATCTTTACCTGCACAACAACAAATTCACATTCATTCCAGATCAAGCTTTTGACCAACTCTTTCAGTTGCAAGAAATAACCCTTTACAATAACAGGTGGTCATGTGACCACAAACAAAACATTACTTACTTATTGAAGTGGATGATGCAAACAAAAGCCCATGTGATAGGGACTCCCTGTTTTAGCCAAATATCATCTTTGAAAGAACATAACATATACCCCACACCTCCTGGATTTACCTCAAGTCTGTTCACTGTAAGTGGGGTGCAGACAGGGGACACCATTAACTCTCTGAGTATGGTAACTCAATCCAAAGTGACCAAAATACCCAAACAGTATCGAACAAAGGAAACAACGTTTGGTGCCACTCTAAGCAAAGACATCACCTTGACTAGCACTGACAAAGCTTTTGTGCCCCATCCAGAAGATACATCCACAGAAATGATCAATTCCTATGAAGCAGCAGCTGCAACTCTAACTATTAATCTCCCAGATGGAATGATTACAAACACAAGCCTCACTAGCTCAACAAAATCACCCCCAACACCCATGATCTTAAGTATTACTAGTGGCATGCCAAATAATTTCTCTGAGATGCCTCAACAAAGCACAACCCTTAACTTACGGAGGGAAGAGACCACCACAAACGTAAAGACTCGCTTACCTTCTGTGGCAAGTGCATGGAAAGTAAATGCTTCATTTCTTTTAATGCTCAATGCTGTGGTCATGCTGGCCCTTTGAGGGTCTGTGTTTTCTGAAACTAATGAAAGAACTCCTCCTTGATGTATAGTTGGGAAAATATGCCCCTATCTAACCAGTGATTCAAGCTATATTAAGTATTCAAGAAAGCCAGTCTTACCTTTCTGACTCATGTAAATGAAGTAACTTGTCTTAAGCAAAAGAAGTGCACAATGTCTTGGTACTTGCTGCTATTTAACTGTCTTAAGTAAAACTAATGAATATCTTTTTTTTTTTAATGAAATGTTTTCTTTTTAAGGCTTCAATTTATTGCACAAAATATAAAGCATCTAAACTTTAATATGTATTTTATGTATATTTACACTGTCAAACATCTGGGGAAAAAAATAAAAGGTCTATGCTCATAACTGTGTCATCTGGCTTTCTAGTTATACCAACTTAATCTACTTAGTAGAATTAAAATGACCTACGCATTTTTTGTCCTAGGGTACCCTTGGTAAAGTATTTATGGTAAATGAAATAGTGGAGGTATCCAAGGATTCTGTCACTAAAATAAAATAAAATTGAGGCTGTCACTCCATAAATGGTTATGCCACATCATTATTTTATACACAAGCCATAACAGTTTTAAATCTAAATGAAGTTCTGCTTCTGAGGAAGTCTTGGCTACTTTACAGATTATATAATGGACAAAAGTTCTTCAAAAAGCTAGAAGACACTAGGCTTTGCATTTTAATAAGGAAAGTTAATGTTTTCTTTTTTTTGTTTTGCATTAAAGTAAAACACAATAAAAACTTTAGATTTAAGGTCATGTAAAGGAACAGTTTTAGTGCATATTTAAAAAATCATTTATTAATAAAAATGTAAATATTTACAAAATTAAAAGCCTTTTACATGCAGGAAAGGGAAATTTATCTTTTGCAAATCAGAAATTAGAATCTGACTAAATTAAAAAACAAGATTAGTATCAGGATAAAATCATGGCAGTCTAACAAACATGGGCAGTACAAAGGGAGGGAGGGAGAGGAAAATAAAAGGAGGAAGGGAAAAAAGGATGGGATTCATTTGTTGCTACAATTAAATGATGAAACCCAATAAAACAGACAAGAGGACTGGGGCTGGGCATAGGGCTAACCATTTTTTTTAATGCAGCTTTATAATCTAGTTTATTTATTTTTTTGGGGGGGGTTAAATTTATTGGGGTGACACTGGTTGGCAACATAGGGCAAATCTTGACACTCCAAATTATACTGGGAAGCCAACTATAAGAAAATCAAGAAATTTGTACAAATATAAAGCAACGCCACCATTGAATTAGAGACAACCATAAGTAATAGCCAAGAGTCAGGAAAAAAAGAAGCCAAGGCTGAATTAAAACAAGGCTAGGTTAAAGTGCAAGACAGCATAATTGAAATGAGTGAGCTATGAATGAGGTATTTAATTTGTGAGACATTAGGAAGAATCTATTTCAAGCATTCCTGGAATTGGGAAAAGAGTGCAAAAAGAAATTTTTATGCTCCTTCCTAAGGCATTTTAAAATTATGATAAGATTTCTTTCCAGGTTAGTAAAAAGTTCAGAGAAAGAAAAACAGTTAACTTTCTAATGTGTCCCCACCTCAGCCCCCAATATTTTTCTTTTAAGCACCAGGCTTATGGGAAAATTACTGTTAAGCATCAATAAACCAATTCCTCCCCTATGCTGACTAGTATACAGCGGCTCTTGAACATTTTTCTGCCCCAGGAATCCTCCCTGGCCCACTACGTCAGGGAATTTCACCATGCAGAAAAGGTATTACCGGTATTTGAAATAATCCCCTAAATGCATTACCTTTCCAAATGCACAAACTGTTCCCACTTCCTCTCAATCACTGACAGTATCTTCACCATCAATGATAGAGGCTAATTGCTTAGATATTTTCTACTCTACCACAAACTTGCATGTTGCTTTAAAAAACACATATTAATCTTAACAGAAAGTAGGCTTCTAAGAGGTAATGTTTTTCATTCTGAGGGTATGAAAAATCCAATGTTGTCTTAGAAATTCTATGGGGAAAAGTGACAAGACAGTGAAAATATAGATTACAGCACCAGCAGCACCTATGGATTATGCCAATATTACTGACATGTCTGCAAAATGCAGATGAAAAACTCAGTAAATGTACAAGTATCACATATGTCAACTACACAGACTCTAAGTTCTTAGAAAGAAGTATTATCTAGGCTTAAATTAATTAATTCCTTCTAAGGAAATTGTGATTTCAGCATTATTAACGGAGGACGACTCATTATTTGACACTAAGACAAGAACTACTGGGCTTCATAAACATTTCAAAATGCATTATTTGGGAAAGCCGGGATGGCTCAGTGGGTTAAGCACTCGCTTTGCAGCCCTGGGGACCGAGGATTGAATCCTGGTCACAGCTCGTGCGGACCCATATGCTAAACTGGGGTGTGCTTCCCATGTAGAAGGCCCCCCTCTCCCCCTCGGTTTTGTCCCTGGCTTGATGGGGCATACCTCCCATGTGGGAGGCCTTAGAACGAAACCATGTTGAAAACTGATGATGTGCAATTATGGAGACTGCTCTGGGCCCTCCCCGCTTCTTTCTGTCTGTCTCTCTCTCTGTCTCTATCTGGCTCTGTCAAAAAACAATAAAATAAATGTTTGAAAAAATGTATTATTCTCAGCATCTATTTCTCAAGCTCTTAAGGTATACACACACACCTAAAGCTTCTATTTTATAAGTAACTTTTATTTCTCACCAATCAAGAGAATCTAAATAAGAGCACAAACATAAAGGTAAATACCGTAAGGGATAAAGTAGTGGTGAAGAATGCGTGCTTTGGTATCAAAGGTTCTAGGCCTAAATCCTACCGTTGCTACTTCTCAGTTGTACTACCTAGACAAGTTACCACTGCTCTCAGTCACAGTTTCCTCATCTATGATGGGCTAGCAGGACTTATTCACATTGCTTTTATTCTTAGGATTAAATGGTATAACTCACATAAAGTCCTATCACAGTGTCTTGGCCCCTCCACATTCTATATGCAATGTTGCTGCTGCTGTTGTTAGGATTCTTCTTATTATTATTACATATATATATCCAAGCCCAATGTTTGAGAATTTTCTATATATGAAAATACCCAAGCTCTATCTACACCCCTAGAGAAAGAGAATGAAAGGGTGTATTTGCTTCAGTCCTGTTCCTCCACCCTCTAGAACTCAGGTTCATACATTAGTGTGATAGGGACTCAAAAGAAAATCAGAGAGACATTCACTTATCACTTCAGAATGAGAAGATGTCTTTTATGGCTAACTTAAAAGATGACAAATACGTGCCAGTCAATAATTTTCCATAATAATGATCTGAAGCAATAACAAATTCCTTCAGCTGACATAAAAAATGTCAGACAAAAGTCAACCTAAAATCTTTTATAAGATTATTCCTTAGGAAGTACATTTTAAAAACTAGAAAAGGAATCATACAATGTATTGCAAAAACCATGACTCTAAGTGAAAAGTTGTATTTCTATTAAAATCACAATCAAAAACAACACATATTACCATCAACCTTTCTAACATTATTTGGGAAATTCCAGAACAAAGAACAGAAACAAAAGATACAATTACAGGAAAATAAACAAAATGATTAATATTAACAGGCAAAATAACTGTGTATCTAAAGGATTTCTCAAGAATGACTAAAGAATAATAACTTTTTTTATTAAAAAAAACTTTTTTTAAAGATTTATTTTTAATGTTTTTGACAGCGGGATAGAGAGATACAGAGACAGAGAGAAAAGGGAGAGCTCAGAACAGTCCCCACAGTTGCACATCATTGGTTTTTCCACATAGTTTCATTCCACAGGTGGGGCGCGGGGCTGCACAGGGCAGGAACTGGGCCGGGGTCTCACTCTGGTGAGAAACGAACTGGGGGCACTCCCCAGCTCAGCACATGGGTCCACACGGGCTGGGATTCGATCTTCGGTCCCCAGGGCTGCAAAGTGAGCGCTCAACCCACTGAGCCATCCTGGCTTCCCCAGAATAATAACTTTAAATACCGTAAATAGCAAATTGGAGAAGCCGGGATGGCTCAGTGGGTTGAGAATCCACTTTGCAGCCCTGGGGATTGAAGCTCAAATCTTGGCCCCGGCCTGTGTGGACCAATATGCTGAACTGGGGTGTGCTTCCCATGCGGGAGGCCCCCAGTTTGGTTCTTGTCCCCCCACCCCCACCCCCGGTTCAGCGCCTGGCTCAAGGGGGTGTGCCTCCCATGCAGGAGGCCCTCAGCCCAGTTCTTACCCTGTGCGGCCCCAGCCCACCTGTGTGGAATGAAACCATGTCAAAAACTGATGATGCACAACCATGGAGACTGCTCTCGGCCCTCCCCCTACTCTCTGTCTCTGTCAAAAACAATAAAATAAATATTAAAAATAAATAAATAGAAAATTAAATATGAGAACATTAAGGGTTTTCGCATGTTGACAAATAAACAGGAAATTACCGAAAAAGATACCATTCATGACAGAAACAATAAATCAAAATACATGACACCAAGCAATAACATTCATATGAAATGTGTAGGAATAAATTGGGATAAAGTTAAAAGACATTAATGAGAGGTATAAAACAAGACTTGATAAAGAAGATAAAGGTCTCTTCACTCATTTATTCTTTCTCCCAATAAATATTTATTCAGTACCTAGAAAGCACAAGGGACCAAGACTAAGAGTACAGGAGATACACCTTGACTGATATTATAAAGATGCTATTATTTCCAATATAATTTATGGATTCAGTTGACCCTAACAAATATTCTAATGAGATTCTTTTTGGAACATGACATAAAAAATTTAAGTTCACCTAGAAAAATAAATAGGCAAGAATAGTAAAATGAAGGAATAATAGAGGTACCTTAGCCTTTCTTGAGAGGGCAACATACAAGCTATAATAATTAAGACAGCACAATGGTAGTGCATAAAAATAGAAAGGAAGATAACCCAGTACAGAAATGGTAGCACAATAAGAGCACAGGACACATAAAAATTCTCCGTGACTCCCATTTCCTCACAGGAGTGTTGTGAGGAAAAATGAAATAATACATATAAAGTGCTTAGTGCTACACATTGGTGCTTCCTGCAAATTAAGTTCTCAAACATTAACTTTAGAAAGAAAAATATTTCACAAATGAAAGAGGAAGGAGCTCATTAACAGTCCTGTGAAAATTGGAAAACAGTCCAATTTAACACTCATTTCATGTGCTACACCTACACAGTGAACTAAAAAAGATAACATTTAGGGGAAAGCCGGGACGGCTCAGCGGGTTGAGCGCTCGCTTTGAGGCCACGAGGACCGAGGATCGAATCCCGGCTCCGGCCCAGGCAGGACCCACATGCTGAACTGGGGAGTTCCCACAGTTCGGTTCTCTAACTGTCTCTGTCTCTGTCTCTCTCTCTATCTGTCAAAAGTAAAATAGAAATAACTATGCACTGAA